>JBBPBX010030778.1:0-11991 GCA_038048925.1 Garcialebias charrua
ACTCCATACATCATAGACAAAGGAGAGGGTTGGAATATAAATGGACCAGTGACTTGAGAGATTTGCCTTAATAATAATAATAATGCATTTTATTTGGTAGCACCTTTCAAAACACTCAAGGACACTTCACAGCATTAAAAACACAATAAAAACAATATAAAATAACTATATAAAAAGGAAAATTAAAGTGAGAAGGCTAACTTACAGCTTAGTTTCTTCTTCAACACAACAGACCAGAACAGAACCTTGTTTACTGCAGACCAGGCCCTGATCCACCAGTCCAGCTCCCACTCTATCCAGTGATCACTCGTGAACAAGACTCCAAGAACTCATTTGGTTGAGCCAAAGCCTCATCTCAAATCGCTGTGAATCTGTCAATCATTTATTGAATAAATTAATCAAAAATAATAATAATGTCCTTTTTTGTCATCTGTGTATGTTTCCCATACACAGACGAAATTCATCTCTGCGTTTAACCCAACCACCACCAGGTGATGCAGTGAGCAGCCATAGAAAGCGCCCGGGGAGCTGGAGAATTAGGTGTGCACTCATGACACCCCAAGGTGTGTAGTGTCCGGGGCGCGAACCCGCGTCCTTCGGGTCCCAAGTCGGAAGCCCTGCCACTAGACCATCTTGGCTCCATAACCTTTGTATACATTAGTTTAATCCATATCCATTTAAGAAAAAAGGGAAAAAATAAGAAAAAAGATAAAAATCAGTGTAATGCCACTTTAATTAATGATATGTGACTTATCTGTGCTGCTGATTATCTCATGCTGCTGATTATCTCAGGTTTTATTCATTCATATCCATCTGCTCACCAAAGACTCATGTTCAGGCTGCTGTTATGCCATATCGTTTAACATTAGTGTTTAGCATATATCTTAGAACCTTTGGCATATCGCTTGGCGTTTTTCTAACATATATCTTAGTGTATATCTTGGATCAATATTTGACTGTTTCTTTTTATACTTTATATTTTGCTATTCTTGGGTGTAACTGGGACCCTGCTTACATAATTCCATTCCACCTTTTGTAACACTTGTGGTGGAAACTACAATGAAGTTGACATGAACTTTAACTTTTCACCACTCGCTCTCGTGCAAGACGGATGAATTTCTTCCCTCTCGCATCCTCCTGCTTTTTTGCTCTCTGTCTTTTGTATCGGAGCTCCTATTTGCACATCTTCCGAAACATAAACTGCTGTCATGGATCTGGACAGCTAGACGTTCAATGCTATTGATAAAAAAATTCAACAAAGCGACAGGGTCCTGGAGAGCCCTCATGCCCTACTGAGACGCATGCAGCAGGCCACGTCATGGATCTGATGCGCTATTCTGTATTGTCTCAGGAGGGCACCGAAGATATTCATGAAAGCAGGGTTTCAGCTTTTTGGCACCTGTGGATACCTATGTTATCGGCTATTAAGGAAGATGGCAGCAGCAGTTCGGCCATGGAAAAGCTGCCGATCCTGTTTGCAGGTTTGGTTTGTGCTTTGAGCACTCAAAATCAGCTGGTTTATGAGCTAAACCATAAGATGGAATTGATTTGTGAGAATTGCAGGCCACTTGCAGCTTCTGGGACTCACCAACATCTTTTTGTAGTACCACTATCCTCTCCTCATGGCCTTTTCCTATCTAAAAAGAATAAGGGGCCGCAATCTTAGGAGCAGCAGCAACGTGCACTTTTTCATTGTTAGGACGACTCATTACTATTCGGTATAATGATAATAAAGCTTATTCTGATTTTGAACTTGATTTACATTTCAGGTTTCAGGTAGTAAAACACTCTGAATTTGACATTTTCAAAGTTCAGTTGTTTATGCTCTTGAAGCGTGATGTCTCATACTTTCACCATAATTAACACTTTCAATTTGGTGGAAGTTTTTGCTGCTCACTGAAATGAACGTGAGGCAAAAATGCAAACCTGAAGCACATCGAGTGGAAGAGTCAGTTTCAATGTGCCGTCTCAGACATTGGTCAGCAATGATGCAACATCATGTCAACAGAGACACAGCTATCTATTTTATAGAAGCCCAAACACATTGACTCCACTTATGGACACTTTCAATGAAGGGTCTTAAATACTTTATATATACAGGCTATATAGCGTAACATGTTTTAGTAAAAAATATATTTTTAATAATAATAATAATAACTTATTTATAAAGCATTTTACATCAGTAACAGATCCCAAAGTGCTACAATATGAACATTATATAACAACAAGATAAAAATCAAAACAAAATGCAGATAAAATACTCAAATAAAAACTGGGTACAATACAAACAAAAGCACAATTCTTTTTTTGTATTTTTATTTAAAAAATATTGTTTTCTTCTTTCTGCTATCTTTCATTTTTATATTTTGTATGTTATCGTTTATGGTATTGTTTTGTATTGTATTTTAAAATGAACACATTTTATATAAAAAATAAATAAATAAAATATTCCATGACTTAACTCCTGGTAACTGTCACCAAAAACCCAAAGCTGTATGGTTAAATTCAGTTAAAGATGCATTTGAATGAATTGCAAAGGCTTTCTGAGTGAGCTGTGAAGAGAAGATGGTGACCTCTGGTGGTGATAGATGACTTGTATTAAGACCATCATCATCATCGTCATCAATTGGAATGAAAAACATCTCCCTATGAGATGCTCAAGAGGATTTTTAAACTCAAGAGGAGGATTTGCCTTTGCCTATGTGCAGGTCTCTGTATGTGCCTTATTAGCATGTGAGGAGTTCTGTGAAGAAACACGCTTGTCAGAGTCAGAGAGCGGCAGCATCTTCTCAGTTCATGGCTCCTCTCCTCCAACACGACGATGACGCAAAAACATCAAAAAGCACAGAAGAATGGGGGAAAAGAGAACTGACGCTGAATCTAAATAACCTGGACTGTGTGAACATCCAACACTGAAAAATCACATTGAAGAATGGAACTTTATCAAACCTGAAGACACAGGTTAGCTCAAGAAGAGCTTCAAAAAGTGCTTCATTTCTTTGATTAAAGGAGCTAAAGTGCGTGGCTTGTCAATTTTTAATTGTCGGACACATTCTCTTTCCAACCGTCCCAACATAAATGCTGTAAAGAGCTAATCCAAACCTTGAACTACGTAGTTTGAAACAAAATAATGATGAGTTTAAACACCCTAAAGCTTCATGGCTCGAAACGAATCGTCCGGATGATTTTGAAAAAATGCTGCATGCAACATTCGGTGGAGTTGTGGTTGCTATAAACAACTTCACGTTTGAACAGATGTTGGGTTGGATCGTTTCTCTTTGCCGTGTATAATGCTGAAGCCCGAGCATGAAGGTAACTTTGCTTTCAAGCAGCTCAACTGATGAAACTCTTATTCAGACCTGTGCAACAGCCAGCAGCTTTGATGGTCTATATAAGAAATTGAAACTGCATTTCATACCTGGAGAAAGTTGTGGATTACGGCTGGTTTCTTGCTGTAATTACTGTGTTGGAGCCGATTACCAATAAACCAAAACAACCACCCCAAAAATCTAAGAAAATGGCTTTTTCTGCACAAAAAGACTCGTTAAAGCAAGCAGATCTGAAGCTATAATAAGTAAAACAGCACAAAAAGACAAAAATAGAGCCAATGGGCCTCATGCAAGAACATGTTCGTATTTTTATCCTAAATTTCTCTTACTTTTGTTCGTACGAAGCGTTCGTACGAACATGCCACGTCAGATTCAACAAACTCTTCTATCCTCAGGAAAAGTGTGTAAATGAGCTGCGTACGTATGATGAATTCCACCTGTTCTATCCACCTGCGCGTGCACGCGGAGAGGTTATTTACATAATTCCCACCCCTCAAAACACCATATAAGGCTACGTTTCCTGCCTCAGAGAGCAGGAAGTGTCCGTTCATACAAATGACAGCGGAAAGTAAAAAGGATAACTTTACTGGTGCGGAGATTGAAGTTCTGCTCTCCGAGATCGAGAAAAGAAAATCTGTCCTTTTTAGCAGCGTCACTCATGGGATTAAAGACCAGCTAAAGCCAAAGAATGTTTGTTTATAATAAATGTGGATCTTAAAATATACACACGTCCTGGTGGCTCACTGGGAACATATTGCACCGTTAGCTGCTCCTGACCTTATCTAAACCTTGTGGGTTCGATTCCCACAAGGTATGACTATTTTTTTCCTTCTTTCTTTAGATTATTTATTCATTCCAGATTAAAAAAACTTTATGCTTTATTTCTTGTTGTATTGTAAATAGTTTTCTTGTGTTTTTTAAATCTGGAATGAATTAAAAGAAAAAAAAAAAACATTGTCCCATGTGGGAATTGAACCCATAAGGTTCAGAACGACGAGCCAACGCTCATCTCACTGAGCTATCGGAGCTCTATGACTGCAACAGGAGGAGGTCAAGGTAAAGTCTGCGTTACCGAGACAAATTAAACTTAAATTAATTCATAATTTAAGTTGGTTTTAGTTTGAGATCTTCATATTAATATTGTAGTGTTAGAAAACGGCATTGATAACAAATTGATTTTAATTTAAATATTTTAATCCGTTAGTCATTATTACATTTAAAATTATAATTCTAATTCAAACAGAATAACCTATTGTCAAAAATAATTATGGTGCGTGATTTCTTTGGACTCAAAATATTTTCTGAATAACGAAATATAAAGTTATTAGTGAAGAAAATCCGTCTGGATAACAGCAGACTGACTGCTCGTAAAATATACGACAGGTCTGGACCACTCGTAAATTTTGTTTGTATCTGAAAAAAATCTTAGGATATGAAAACATTGTTGAATGCCACAAATGCTCCTAAATCACTCGTACGCACAGTTTAAGAACAAATCTGTGCGTACGAACGGTTCTTGCATGAGGCCCAATATGTCTATTTCAGAAAAGAGAATGAAGAGATCTGAATTTATTTTTGTGGGTAAAGTATGTGTAAAAACAGGTCATTCAAATGCTACAAGTTGCAGCACATTAGCATCAAAACAAAGCAACACCGTCATCACGTCAGGCATGTGGAAGCAACAGTTTGACTCACGGTCGTTGCACTGCGTCCCCGTGTAGGAGGTCATGGAGCAGTCGCAGGTGTAGTTCTCCCACTGCTGGATGCAGATCCCCATGTTGGCACAAGAGTCCTCCTGACAGGTGGTACTGGGACCTGGAGTCCAAAGATCCCCCCGCAAACAAAACAAAACAAAAACATGGCAAACACACAGAGACACATATAACACCGGGTTTAACAAAAATGGACAAATAAGAGTCAGTTCTCCAGTTTTAAACGTGAGATGGCCCTCTTGTTGGTGTGGAGTATTGATGATCTGCCCAATTGTTCACGGGGATTGTGATGGGACTGCAGCGTAATGATTTAATTTAAAATATGGTGTCAAAATGACTTTTTCCTAATAAACCTGTAGCTCTTAAAATACATATGTATATGCGTGTACAGTTGAGGACCTGCAGGCCAACTGATGACGGGGAGAACATGAGGAAACAAGAACAGCTGCAGTTTGTTTGTTTTGACTTTTACACAGATTTCAAGTTTTGCACATTAACTGTTTGAGTTTTAAGAATCTGTTAAATACATAATCTTGTGTTTTAACTTATTAAAATTATTATCTTATTATCTGAGTGTCCAAAAACGTATGTAAAATGTCTTCAGTTGGACTAAAATGCTGCTGCCAGAGTTTTAATGAGAGTTGATAGAGATCACATCTCTCCAGTTTTAGCTTCTCTCCATTGACTCCATGTCAAATTCAGAATAGAATTCAAAATCTTACTTGTACTTCTAACCTACAAAGCTCGCTACAACCCATCTCCATCTTATATTACAGATCTCACTGTTCCATATTTTCCTAACTGAGCACTTCGCTCTCAGACTGCAGGCTTACTTGTGGTTCCTAAAGTTTACAAAAGCAGAACAAAAGGTAGAACTTTCAGTTAACAGGCTCCTCTCTTGTGGAAACAACTTCCAGTTTCTGTCTGTAAGACTGACACGTTGTCCAGTTTTAAGGTTTAGCTCAAGTCTTTCCTTTTTGATAAATCCTATAGGGTCAGCTTGGGTTTCCTGAGCTATCCCTTAGTTATGTAGGCTTTGACTGCTGGAGGACAAATTGACCACATTTCCTCACTCTGCTGATGTCTTTACTTGTTTGTGTTTACATTTGTATTTCTGTTTTAACATGTGTTTTTGTATTTCCTCCTATAGAAAGTACACCTGGATCCATCATTCTGTGTCTGTTTCTACTTCCTGTTCCTCTCAAATCCCGACCAGTCAAAGCAGATGGTTGCTCATCTTAAACCTGGTTCCTTCTTGTTCAAAGGGAGTTTTTCTTTCCACTGTTGCCTTTGTGCTTGCTCAGGATGGGAGACTGCGACAAAGTGAAGATTCAACACAATCTGCTGCTTCCTTAGATAGATAACTTTACTAATTGGCTTTTTATGTACATGAATGCATTTTTTTCAGTGCTGAGACAACTTTTGTTGTGACTTGGCACTTTATAAATAAACTGAATTGAATTGAAAGTGGTGGAAGGAGGTTCAGTACTTCATGATGAACTGCATTCAGTCTAAAAGTAAAATTAACCTGTTCTGTAACTGCTGAAAATACAAACGGGGAATGTAATGTAAAAGTACAAAAATATTTTATTGGTTGCAGTGGTGCATTTTTTGTATTTACATATATTTGTAACTATTTTTAAGTCGGTCGTAGTTTATGATGATCAAAATGCTTAACTGGGTCTGATGAGGGATCACAGACTGGGTCTTCAAACTAAAGCCAGCTGAACACAGCAAACTCTCCATTGCTGCAGCTGTTTGTGCAGCTACCTGCTCGTCTGATGCCACTTTCCTCTTTTTCTCATTGCCTGTTTGGCAACTTGTTTGCAGTTGGGTCATTAATCAGTTCACACTGCCCGACTGTGTCCAGATTTGACTCCAGAATTTCAAAACTATTTGACTGACTGTGACCGAGTGTGGTGTGGGTCTGTGCCCCTTTCACAAGAACAGGTTAGTGTGCAAACTGGACATGCTGACTGTCCCAAACTAATGCAGACTGGTGCAGAATTTGCCCAACTGGGACCTGAATGTTAAATCTTACAAGAAATTGCTCAACTTTTGTATCCAAGCAGCAACGTTTTATACCTCAACACTTCAATGATGCAAATTTGCAGAAATTATATTAAACAAGTAGTTTTCAATACTGAACCAAAGAACGTGAACATCAACACTACATGTCCGATTAAATTTACATGCCACTGCGATCAGTATGCACTTAGAAGAACATTGAAAAACTATCATCAGCAATACAGAAATATAACTTGAATCTGTTTTAGACTAAATGAAAGCAAAATCTGAGAAAGACGTTCAAATTCTGCTTGGTCGAGATGGGCAGTGGATGTGCATTTTTTAAAGACAAAATCATTAAAAAACCCTTATCGGGAAAGTACGTTATATTAATGCAGCAGAAAACCAATTTAACAAATGTTAAACATAAGTTTGCAGAATGTATAAAAGCATCCTTTACAAATGATTATTTGTAGAAAACTGTCCAAAAATCAAAATCAGCAGTGCTTATTTATACTGTCAATACAAAATGTAAAGGACTGCATAATTTGAAAAATATGGATTTTTTTGTTAGTCTTGTTTAAATTTGTAATTCATACATTTAATTTTAGTCAAGTTTTAGGAAGATTCCACAAAACTTGAAACTTTGGGAAAAACATCTGTCATTCTTTAACAATTACCTACAGCTTATGAATGTGCAGAGACTTACCTGATATCTTCATAATGTCCGCTAAAGAAGACATTGTTTGAGAACATATGAGCTGATGAGTTAAACGACCAGAGGAAGCTAAAAAATGAGGAACTTTGTGGTTTGCATTTCTTTTATTTTTGGTTCTGACCCACTGATCTGGATTTGAATTTAATGCAAGATGTTCAGTGTTTGCCAGCAGAGCTACACCACCACCTAGTGGTGCTACAAAGTACTACACTTTGACTTTGAGACGTCCTAACTGGCTTAGAAAAAATAAAATACATTCAGTTTCATGTGATGAAGACTTGAAATGCAAAACAAGTTTAAACACTATAAATGCAAATCATGATGCACTGTCAAGCTTGGAAATGATAAAAGCACACATATAAAATGAGCCATTTAAATGCAATGGACAACCAGCAGTGATTGATGAGATTTTATTTGGAAAAATAAAGCGATCAACCATCACATTCTCACAGTGAATACAGTACAATGAGTCACATCATTCCTGACCCCACTGAGATTGTCACACAGAACAGTTCACATAGATATTTGCTTTGATTAGAATGAACCAAACACATTCATTGATCGTACATGAGCTCTGAGTTCATATAAAAACAACATACAGTATTCTCAACTGATGGCAGGCGTAAGAATAAAATTATTTCCATGCAAACAAGAAGAGACTGTAGAAAACGGCCCAGGAGATGACAAAACACAACCAAAAAATAAATAAAAAGAAAAGCACAAAAAATGGAAACATTTTGTCCGCAGTGACTTTTTCTTGCTCCTTCAAAATGTTTCACCAGCTCATTCTGATGCAGCAACGTTACAGAAAAAACAGACATTTAGAAAGCAACACAAGACGTTTGGCAAGTTTAACTTTGAGAGAAATCGGCGTGGACGGGAGTCCAGGTATGGCCTGATGCAGACTTCATGGCCAGTGGTAAAACTGCACAGCCAGATGCACGATTCATACAATGTCTCAGGTTTTTATGCTGCAGCTGACCTTTCACTAATCCCTAACAGCACCTGTCAAAAACACCACGCAGGGGGCGGGTAATTTAATATAATAGAATAGAAAAAAGCCTTTATTGTCCCACGGATGGGAAATTCAAGGACCAAAATGTCAAGTCTGTCTGACAGAAGAGCTTTGTCAGACGATGTGAGTTTCAACAAGTAAGGGTGTTGCTCTGTGAGCTTGGCTTGTTTTTCAAACTCAAAGTTTATTAATTGTTTTCAACTAAATTAAGTTATTCTCAATTTTATGCTCCCCAAAATACAGCAAACATACATCAAACATGAAGAAGTCACCCTTAGAGTTTGTCATTACATCCGAGTCATGTTGAGTCACGAATAACTAAATCATTTTCAAGCATTTAGAAATTAATTACCAGTTTTATTGTAAGAGCTGCATTTCAAAATGCATTTCCTACAGTAAACTATAATGACCAAAAAAACAACAGTTTTTATTTCCCTCTCTCATGATCTCTTCAGTTTCTGTAGAAGTCTGAAACACAATTTACAAAAAAAAAAAGGTTGAATTGTGTCATCTGGAAAGAAACTCGTCCAGATGACACGATTCAACCTTTTTTGTTGTTATCTACCTGTGATCGAGCTTACAACACAATTATTTACCATTTTTAACTTTAAGCTAAACTAAAAGGTGGCTTCCATCATCGCTGCTGATCTTTAAAGTATACAGCAATGAAATGTGGAGAAATATACTGTTAATGTCTAACAAAGTTAAGTCAGATGCTCTGGATGGATAAAAAAAATCTTGAAACGTTTCATAAATTATCCAAAATACTTTGTTAGTCTGAGGAGTTGTGATAAACTCAGTCTTACAAATAGCACCTTCTCATATAGGATCAACCAGTTTGCTGGTGACTGACAAAACCAGATGTTCACGTGATAAAGGAGGACAATCAGGACACTAATGAGCAGTCTTTAGCAGGGGTGGAAGTAACAAGTTACAAATACTCACATTACTGTAAATAAGTAGATTTTTTTGGGGGGTACCTGTACTTTTATGAGTATTTCTTTCAAGTGTGTAATTTTACTCATAAGTACAATTTAGACCATGTTATCTACTTTTAAAATCAGAAGTCGCTACTGAGTACGGCTGCAATTTGAATTAATATTCAAACTGTTCATCTGCATCTTTGTAGCCAATAAGATTCTCAAATCGCAAATGTGCCAGTTGCCTACAATGTAAGCAAAGGACACCTCCGTAGAGTGTCATTTATGGACTGAAGATTTGGAGAAAAAGCCAAGACTGTCAACGGAGAAAATGACGAGGTAAAGGCTGAGGACGAGTGCCCGTGGCCGTACCTGGAGGAATGTTTCATGTACAGAGGATGAAAAGGAGTCAGGTCCAGATGCAAACTTTGTTTGATCTTTACGGCGATAGCAGTTTACAATACTTCAGCAACTAATCTCAAAAAAACATATTGTGGTATATGAGGTTTTACAGCTACCTGTATGATGTTTTGATTAATGTTTGTATGTGTGGGTTATTAGTTTGGCTAAGTATGCAAAGATCTTGTCACTGCCATCGGTTTGACAAATAGGACGGAGCTTCTGAGCGTCTCAGAAATGAGTTTTGAATGTATCTATTACATAAAGTAAATAAAACTGAATGCCTTCTATTGACAACACAATAAAAGATCAATTGGTATAAAAGTAATTAACACTCAGTAGTTTTTGAGAAGAGTACTTTGTATTTTAATAACACCAGCACTTTAACTTGTAATTGAGTACAATTTAAGCAGTGTAACAGTACTTGTACTCGAGTACAAATTGTCATTACTCTTTCCACGTCTGAGTGATACTTGCAATAACAGCATTGTAAGAGGGGGACAACTGGACATGGAGGCCTCCGCCCCCGTTAAATGATGTACAGTTTAGTTTATTGCAGCTCCTCAGACTGATGAAGTCTTTTGGATAAAAAAAACAAAAAGTTTCAACAAATGTATTTGTTAATTGATCCAGAGGACCTTTTGACTTTATTAGACGTTTCCACCTGGAATACTGTGCATGCATCCGGATGGACTGATAATTGTTCTTGGAAGAAGATAAAATCGTCCCACTGATGCTTTACAGACCAAATTACTTCTAAAAGAGACATCTAGCCAGCTCCGACAGTTATTTTAAGTTGGCGCTTACAATAAAGTCTACAAACACGTTGCCATTTTGATTTAATCCACATTCTGAATCACTTCGACTCGTCGGTAGTTTCAGGGATGAAATGTGCACTGAATGTGCACATAACTGAAGAGATTAGTGAAAAGTCAGCCGAGTTTGTTGAAGAAAATCTCCTCTCTTGTTCTAAATGTGACATCAAACCACCTGGTTCAGATAGAGGCTGTGCAGTGTCATCTTTTACTGTGACTGTACTTTTAAAGAAATGACATGTACAACAATGAAGAAAAAAAAAATACATGAGAGGAAATTTTAAAATAGAGCACCTGTGAGTTTTTTCTGTTGCTGAACTGGCAAACTGCTCTGATGGTGACAGCCGGCCAATGTGGCCGATAACGCAACGATGCAGATGAGGAAGCGTTGGATGTTTGGTTTGACTCTAGCAGTGTGTTAATGAGGCAACGAGCACAGTTATCAGGATGTAGTTACTCCCGTGTGGATGCAGGGCCGAGCAGCTACTGTTAGCATTGAGCAGGAAGAAAGGGCTGCTGGAGCTGAAGTTGGAGTTTGTGTCGGAGAAGTCTAAATCAGGCTGAGATCTGAGGGACGGTGTACCTTCACATCCACGTTCAATCTGCCCGCTGCGGAACAGGGCGTCATTCATGAGGTCCGGCAGGCGACCGTTGAGGTCCACGGACGCCAAACAACCCTGGAAGCCTTCCCTGGAAGCCACCAGTTTGGGCAGGTTCCCGTACATGCCTGGACCCAGCCCTGCGATGAACAGATCACCTGAAAGACAGACAGAAAAAGTATGCAGTGCATGAAAAACTGCCTGAAAGATTTGATTCTTCTGATATCCACTGTATGATACACATTATTTGGTACTGTATTATATTATTGTGTTTAATTTGATTAAATACTTGTAGGGTTTCAAAATGCAGCGGTTATGTCTCATCACCGCTTTTTTGTTTTGTTTTAACACCACAAATATGTTTTTAGCTATTTCAGTTGTTTTCTCTCACCTATATTTCAGCATTTGTATCACAATTTCTCCAGTTTAACTGACTCTGCTGTTGTGCACATTCCTGAATAGGTTATGATTATTTTA
>JBBPBX010030778.1:16561-27305 GCA_038048925.1 Garcialebias charrua
GCCGCCCGACTTCTAACAGGAACACGGAAATTTGATAGTATTTCTCCTGTTTTGGCCTCTTTACATTGGCTACCAGTGTATTATAGGATTCATTTTAAGATACTTTTGTTCGCTTTTAAGGCTCTGAACGGCCGATCTCCTTCGTATTTGACTGAGCTACTACAATCTTACACTCCCTCCCGTTCTCTCAGATCTGCTGACCAGCAGCTTCTGAGGATTCCAAAAACTAGACTTAAGCTCAGAGGTGACCGTGCTTTTTCAGTGATTGCCCCTAAACTCTGGAATGACCTTCCGAGTGACATAAGACAAGCCTCGTCCATTGTAGTTTTTAAGTCTCTTCTTAAAACTCATCTTTTCTCTTTGGCTTTTGACGCGATCCGAGATGTTTGATTTTGTTTTATTGTGTGAAACTTTACTATTTTAATGCTAGTCTTTTATCTGACCTTTTTAATTTTGTACTGTATTTTATTTTTGTACTGTATTTTATGTTTGTGTACAGCACTTTGGTCTCACGGTTTTATAAAGTGCTTTAGAAATAAAGTTGGTATGGTATGGTAATACAGGAGTAGACTGAGGACACAGCCTTGAGGTGTACCTGTGCTGAGGACTAGTATGGAGGAGAGGTGACTGCTAATTTTCACTGCTTGTGGTCTTTTGGTGAGGACGTCCAGTATTCAGCGGCAGATGGACTTCTCCAGGACCAATGTGGTGAATTTGGAGAACAGCTTGGAGGGGATTGTGTTGTTGAATGTTGATCTGTAGTCAATGAAGAGCATTCTCAAATGGGTGTTCTTCTTCTCCAGATGACTGAGGGAGGTGTGAACTGCTAAAACAATGGCATCATCTGTAGACCTGTTTGCTCTGTATGCGAACGGTAGGCGGTCCAGTGTGTCAGGAGGCACAGATGTGAGTTTTCATAATTTGCTCAAAGCACTTCACAATGACAGATGTGAGCGCTATATGGGCCGAAAGTCATTAAAGCTAGATTCATACTTGACGCGTCGCGCAGCGCGCGAGGGTGCGCGCTCCAAAAGTGACGCAATTTCACAGTCCCCGCCCCTGCGCGTTGGCCCCGCGCAGGGGATTAGCGCGTGCCGTGCACCTCTGAATTTTTGAAACTCCGCAAGCCCTGCGCGCGCGCGGTGGGCGCTACGATTTGATTGACAGGTCCTCACCGACAGCCTTCACCCTCTTCACGCCGGAGCCTGCAGCTGTTTGCGCCGCTGTGGTCGTGGAGACGGAGTCGCGACGCATGGAGGAATGTTTTGTGACACAAAATGTATTGAATTCTCCTTCATTCCTGATCTGGAGTCGGACTTTTCTTTTGTTTTTTCGCCAAAAGTCACGTGATCGCTTTCTCCTCCGCTGACTCCATGCATTAAAACCGCAAATAAAGACAACAGTTCAGCACGCGAGCAGAAAGCTATTTGTTTTTGTTGTGTGACGTCAAACAGTTCTTCTTCTACGGTTGATTTCTTCTTCTACACCTTTCTTGCAACATATGCACAGGTTTTAGAGGGTACTGCCTCCTGCTGGTCCGTAAAAGAACAGCACTTTGCCATGCGCCGCTGTGCGTCAACCATAAACACAGAGGCGACACTGTAAACGCATTTCGCCGCACGGCTGTGTGCACGCGCGGCGCGCGCGCTCCAGCCTGCGGACCAAAGCGAAAGTCTAACTCAGCCTTCATTAAGGCAGGATGCTACAGAGGTCTTTGGGATGGGGACAACAAAGACCACAGCTGAGTTATGAACCCAGAAAATGTGCAAGAACATGCATTGGTGGATTAAATAATTTTTTGATGGCTGCACAAAAATTATTCCATATCAACTAGTGGTGTTGTAAAATCTGCAAACCAGAAAAAGCGTTCAATACAATAACAACCGGACTTTATTTGTAACAGAAAACGTTTTGCCCTCTATCCAGAGGTAGCCTGGCCCTCGCCTTCCTGCACAGCTCCGCTCAATTCTCATTTCCCTTCACTGCACAGTCTGGGACTTCTCCCATCCACAACCATTTCTCCGGTAGATTTTTGTTCGGACCAATCAGAGAACAGAAGGGGCGGAGTTTTGAACGACGTCGACTGACGTCGTCATTCAAAATGGCTGCCGCCACGAAGGAATTTTCATCAAAACAAGGTAAAAAACTATTATTTCTCTGCTGATAAAAAATATATTTCTTAGCTGACGTTATATCAGAAGTGTTCCTGAGCAATCAGAGAGCAGAAGGCGGAGTTTTGAACGACGTCGACTGACGTCGTCATTCAAAATGGCTGCCGCCACGAAGGAATTTTCATCAAAACAAGGTAAAAAACTATTATTTCTCTGCTGATAAAAAATATATTTCTTAGCTGACGTTATATCAGAAGTGTTCCTGAGCTTAACAGTTCCTAAATCAATTCACGAAATGGTCAAATCTGCTGGATTTAAATAGTTTCGGTTTGATATTTTCCAAACAGCCTCGGGTGCGCTACGAAAATAAATGATAAAAAATCGAATTTTATCTCAAATGTTTCATCTAGGCCAACAGTCAGTAAATTAAAGACATATAATTACACACTGGTGGCAGAAAAAATATCCACCGAGTGGTTTCTGAGCAATTTATCTGATAGCCTGGACCTCGCCAGGCTAAACTAACAAAACTCCGCCTTCTGTTCTCTGATTGGTCCATTCAAAAATCTCCAGGAGAAATCGTTTTCAATGGGAGGAATGCCAGACCCTAGTCCAAAGCGAAGTGAAGGACATGGGTCTGGTTCCAACCAGGCTAATCCAGAGGGCTTTCTCAATTCAAAGAGCAGGCTGTGTGAGAGA
Organism: Garcialebias charrua; assembly: GCA_038048925.1. Taxonomy (NCBI): domain Eukaryota; kingdom Metazoa; phylum Chordata; class Actinopteri; order Cyprinodontiformes; family Rivulidae; genus Garcialebias; species Garcialebias charrua. Next base: position 19,372 of record JBBPBX010030778.1, read on the forward strand.
GAAGTTATAACAGGCTGAGATGACACACACAAACCTATGTAAATTGAAAGCTGAGATAACACACATACCTGAGATAAACACACAAGCTTTGACGAATCACTCATCACACCTTAACAGTAGGGGTTTCTCTTTGTTAGTCTAATTCACATAAGCGGCTCCTCTGTTCTCATCAGGTGTGAACCGTTTGGGAATCAGACCTAAAGCTGCATTATAAGTTTTTGATAGTTGGAATGCTTTTTCTGATTTTTATCATGTCCTTGATGACTGAGAATCTTCATCAGCAAAATCTGCAAACCTTTCATCTATGGTGCAAAACTAAACCAGAGAATAAAACATGATTTAATCAACACCGAGTTATAATTAGACTCTAAAGCTTTTCCCATTACCGACTTTTTTTTAGATGACAAATGCCTTATTTTCTGTTAGCAATCAAGATTTTAAAAAAGGCAAAAATGTTACAATTCACCAACAAATGCATCAAATTGCACTTTTTTTTCCTCCATTAAAAAAAACAAACATCTGAGGCGAATAAATCAGTTTCTGTAAAACAAATATGACGAGTGTAAATCATAACTTTAATCTTTAAAGACCGTGTAAAGTGAATTTCAACATTTTCTTCAATAAACATTATAAATGTCGTAATTGTAATCTTGTAAATGAGTAAAAAGTCTCAAAATTGTAGCTCAATTAATTTTGGAGTTATAGATCAAACTGTGTATAAACATATTTCTCTTTCAGGATTTTTTAGGCGTGGTTTAAATGTGACCGCGTTTCGTCACGCGGTCACAAGCCCCACCCCCTGCAGCTCCAGCCGTATAAATGCGTTCTTCGGCGGAGCCGTTCACTCGCTACCGACCGTCTCCCTCCAGTACTCAAACCCAGGCGTGCTGCTGGAGCGACCACATGCCACCTGCACCTCCGCGCACCTCCTGGAAGCCAGAACTCAGATAAAAATGGAGCAGGTGGATCTCTGCTTCCCCCGTATGCCTCCCCACACAGCTCAGCTCTGGACACGGCGCAGTACTGCGCTGAAACCACGCCCACGCACTGACACGCCCCTAGCGTTCCAGGGCAAGGCAAAATCATGTTTTTTCATGATTTTTGACACTTAATTTTATAAGGAAAACAATGTTTTTAATCAGTCAGATTTATATGGGTGATTAATAACACATATTTATGCCATGTGACAAACTAAAAACACAAATTTAATTTCACTTTACACGGTCTTTAAATAAATGTTCACTGAACCCTTCAGCCTTTGTTGTAGTTTGAAATTTTAGCCACTAGATGTCTCTACCTCTGGTATTCTGTACCTTTTACTACATGTTGGCCCATGTGGTAAAAATACATTAAAAAAAGTAGTTTGTTTACATGTTCTATTTTTTTCTTTTAAAGTGGGGAGATAATCAAGAATGAAAGCAGAGCTGGCAGTTAAACAACTGTAAAGCTCAGTTTAAAGCTCAACATTCAGCCAATCCAATCAAAGACTGGGTGCAAAATGAGTTTAAATCATGTGACATTTATCCTGGACTTACCTTTCAGGTCCAGGTTCTTGGCCCCATTGATGGTCTGACTTGTGGCCGTAGCATCTACTTTCAGTGTGTGTGTGTTGCTGTTGTCTCGGGTGATGGCCACGTTGTGCCACTGGTTGTCGTTTAGTGCCCTCTCACTTTTGCCCTTGATCAGGTTGGGTCCATTCCCAAGATCAAAAACATAATGGATGTACCTGCAAAGGACATTTATGTTAAAAAAAAAAAAAAAAGTACATTGAAGTTATCTCTAAACAGCAATATACAGTTTTTTTTCATTAAATTCCCTGATCTGCACAGAAGCTTAAAAAGCATCCTTTCAAAATAAAACTCACCCTTTAACCAGCTCCACAGCAATGAAATCGTTGCCATCTCCAGAGTTGAAGATGATGAAGCCGTCGGGGGAGGTGGTCTTGAACTGAAAGAACAGATGCATGGACGTGTAGGCCTGGAGAGTGGCCAGACTCAGGTAGCTGCTCTTGGTCTTGAAGGTGACGGGGTCTGCGATAATGGAACGGATCCCAAAGCGAGCGTTCAGCTCGCAGTAATCAATGTCTCCATTCTTGCACAAGTCGATGTACAGCATGCCGTTAAATCTGAAGAGAGGACAGGAAGAGGCACATTAAAGATATGGATCTTATTTCCTTAGGGTATAGAACTTGTGTGGACAACATTTTATTTCCTGAAAGCCTCACTGACCTTTAGAAAAATTTAAGGGCCAAAACATTAAACAGGATGAATGTTCCTCTAGGCAGGTATAAAATACAATTTCATTTTTTTTTTCTTTGTTGGATTAATATAACTTTATTTCACAGTTTGCGTGTTTGGTCAAGCAATGCCCACTTGAAAATAACATTACTCTCTTGGCACATCAGCCACACCGTCTGTAACCAAACATACAGATCCAAGGTAGAAGATGCAACATTTGGAGTAAAGATTTATTTTAAAGCAAAACAATACAATTTTACATATGTCTAGAAATTGTTTAGTGATGTCAGTTTGCTACTCTGCTAATTTGTTGTCCAACTACAGTAATTTCCGGTCTATAAGCCACTACTTTTTCCCACACACTTTTAACCCTGCGTCTGATACAATGCAGCGACTAATTTATGGATTTTTATTTATTTATTTTTGACAGGCTAACAAGCTTAGACTCAATAAGACTACCTGTATGAATCAAGGTAAAAAAAGAAAGAAAAAAAGACCATTGAAATTACTGAACATGTCACAGTGGACCAATGAAATGGGAAGTGGAGGCTGATGAAATGGGAACGAGACAAGAGAATGGAGAGGAGAATTATCCCCTGCATGCACAGAGCATGTGAGGGGGGACTCCCCTGCATGCTCAGAGTAACGTTTGCTCAAGTCTACCAGTGGATTCTGACAGCGAAACAGGAGGACAGCACAAGCTTGTGCATGAGGAAGATGATAGTGACTGATGACTTCCTGGTAGGATATTGTATCTTTTTTTTAACCTGCTTTGTTACAGGCTGAAATAAGAGTTTTTAGTATTGATGTTTTCGGACTAATGTTTATCAATGTTTATGCTAAGAGTTAATGCTTTCTGATACTTTCTGCAACACTTGTGAGTTGCATACGAATGCCTGGAGTCTGACCACTTAAACTGTATCTGAACTGTGTTTTGCAACTTGGTTTAGCACTCAGAGTTTTTAGAGTCTACTGTGAGTCCGTTTGATCGAGACGTCCAGTTTGTATCAAAGGTGGGCGCCAGACCACTAGGTAGCGCTAAAGCGCTAATCCGCTTACAGCGGACCTAAACAATTTGTTAGCTTTACAGCGGATTGACTAACTTTTATAATTCATAAGCGGATTTGCGCTATTTTTATTTAAAATGCAGTACCGATAATAACTAATTATCTATCAGTAAAAACGAAAAAACTTATTTACGGGCCCGGACGACTGCTAACAGACCATATCCTGTCAGCGCCGGATGTGGTCCGTGACAAAAAAGCGTCCCCTCAGTCTCTTTGCTAGAGCGAGCGCTCTCAGTTAGCAGCCAGTGTGTTACTCTGCAGCCTTATTGCTTGTTTTCGAAGAGTCAGACGAAGAGTTTTTAACATGGAGGGTGAACTTATGGATGTTTCTCAGCGGCCTACGCGACGCGTCTGGATTTTAAAAAGTATTTCGCCATTTGCCCTCTTCAAAATGGCGGCCGCGACGGCCACAGAAGATAAGGACTTTCCATGAAAACACGGTAAAAACAATTATTTCTTTGCTGAGAAAAAATATATTTCTTAGCTGACTTTATAGCACAAGGTTTTTCTGAGCTTAACCGGTTCAAATGGTCAAATCTGCTGGATTAAAAAAAGTATTTCGCCATTTGCCCTCTTCAAAATGGCGGTTAGCGTGTTAGCATTAGCGTCCGCTAGCATTGCTAATACATAAGTGCTTTTGAAATTGCGGACCTAAATAAATCAATAAGTGCTTTAGAAATAGCGGAACTAATTTTTGGATTAGCGCTGCCCAGCACTGGTTTGTATTGATTTAAGCTTCATCGGGACTGCATGGCTCTCCAGTCTACATAATTGTGGTGAAAGCTTCTTTTTATACATCAATACTTGTATGTTTTTGTACATCTGAGGGGATTGTACAATTGTATGTCTGCTTTGCTTTTTCCTTTATCTGTAACAGACCTTTTAATAAATGACACATCGTTTTAATTTGAGTCTGTTTTTTTTAAACACCGTTCTGATTTTTCAGCGAGCCTGCAAATAAAATTCCATAAAACACAGGCATTGTTCAGAAAAAGAAAATAAACTTACCGTACATATTTGTGTATGTTACTGGTGCGTATTTACTGTAATTAAAAGTTTAAAAAATGTATATTTCTGTGTAAATATCTCGTGTTACAACGTGGACACATGGCTTATACACAAGTGCGGCCTGTATANGGAACAGCTTCTACCCTGAGGCTGTTAGACTCATGAATAAATAAAAATAAAAATAAAAAATATAAACACTGCAAAATATCACATCATACTGATGCTGATCTGTTTTCTTGTCGCTGTGTTCATCTGTGTTCATCTGTGATCATCTGCTCATACAAACTCATGTTCGTGCTGCTGTTTATTCCCACTATATTAAGCTTAGTGTATTACTAGTTGATGTTTTTCTTAGTTAGTTCTAGATGTTATTACTGTTTTTCTCTTGCATTTGTTGTTGGATGTAACTGGGACCGTGTACATAATCTCGTTTTCATCACATGTACCACATGCGGTGCAAATGACAATAAAGACTCTCTGACTCTCTATATAAGGTATAGTATATAGATGTAGATGTGTATATGACTGCATATGCATGTATATATATGTATGTATATAAATGTAGGTATAGGAGTATATATTTATAGAAAACTACTGCAAAGCCATGAATATTCTAAGTCTTTTATACATATGTGTATGTATAAAAGATTGAGACCAGTGCAGAGACCAGTGCAGTTTCTGATTTTAAACCAACTGGAACAGATTCCTTGTCAAGTGGGACCCCCTGATCATAGCAGCCAACCCCTCAGGATCCAAGACTAGGGTCTGAGACGGGACCCAGGTCTAGGAGCTTTTCTTTGGATGGAACTCGACCCTTCACTCGTCTGTACCTAAAAAAAAAGATTAATAAACATTGTCATGTTTGCATCACAAAGACTCCAAATTTGCTACTCAAAGTAGAAAAAATAAATACAGTTGCTCCTAACATTTTTACTCATTCACAAAGATAAATGTTCAATTTTATATTGATTTCAGTAATTTTATCTTAGATTTATATTAATATTTTTGAATTATTGTGCCAGTTGCTTGTGTCATTACCTGCTGTTCCTCTGCTACTGACTTTCTCATAGTAAGTGTGTCAGCTTCAGTGTAGGAGACCAGTCTGTTGGACTTGTGTGTAGGCCTTCCTGAAAAAAGAAATAATTCAATAGAACAAATGTAGTTGTAGTGATACATCCTTGGCCTTTGAAACGCTTCTCTGATCGCTCTAAGTAATAACCTTTTTAGGAGTTACTCCTGAAGGGACAGTAATACTTTTATTACTTTTAATTTGAATCAAACATTACAAATTAAGTCATCCAGAGACTTCTTTAAATTTTTGTTAATTCAAATGGCATCAAATGAATATTTTTTTTATTTGTAAGCGCATCAGTGCATTTTGATGTCAGATAAATCAAAGACTCTGTTTACCGTAAAAATCGGCATATAACACGCATTTTTTTTACTCATTTGAATGTCCTGCGTGGTATACGCCGAAGCGTGTTATTTATGGATCTTTTCCCATATTTTTAGACCAATTTTTGGCTCTGATATCGCCGTTTTTCATTTTGGACAAAAAAATGGTGCAGTACCACTTTTGTCCGCTAGGGGGACACTTCCAGACCGTTTCTAGCTCATGTGTCCGAAAAAAGCCTCCTCTGGTCGAACTGACTCTGTCGCTGCCCGTCTCTTGCTCTGGATGTAGGTGCTATTAGCTGTGAGGTTAGCTGTTTTTTTTTTTAGCAAGATAACTCATAAACCACACCGCAGATTTTCTTGAAACTTACAGAGTGTACCCTGATGCATGCTCAATAATCCTGGTAGAAAAATCTATAAAAGCATAGTCTGGTCCTTTGGACATTCAAAAAAAATTTAAAAAAAATGTGAAGCAGGTCCTCAGACTGAGGAAGTCTGAGGACGAAAGACGAAACGTTTCTACAATTTTTTTTTTTTGAATGTCCAAAGGACCAGACTTAGCTTTTTTTAGATTACAGAGCATAATTATTTGGTGGTCATTTACACACTGTTAGCTACAGAAGATATTTAGAGCTATAAAAAAAATTGCTCTTTTATCTGCAGCAGTTAGCTAACGTGAACAGATACCTACTGTTTAGATAAATAGCTCTTAAACCACTCGGATATTTTTTAGGCTTACAGAGTGTAATTATATGGGTTTAATTTACAAGCTGTTGACCTGTATAAGACATTTGAGATAAAATTCGATTTATTTATAATTTATTTTCGTAGCGCATGAGACTGTTTTGGAAGAAGTCAAACCGAAACAATTTAAATCAGCAGATTTGACCATTTCGTGAATTGATTAAGGAACGGTTAAGCTCAGGAACCCTTGTGCTATAATGTCAGCTAAGAAATATATTTTTTCTCAGCAAAGAAATAATGGTTTTTACCGTGTTATCTTGTAAAGTCCTTCATGCTCGCTCGCTTCTGTTGCCGCCATTTTCAGCAGGGCAAATGAGGCGCTGATGCGTCGCGTAGTGGTGACGCATAATAGATGCGTGTTATACGCCGAAGCATGTTATTTATGGATTTTTCAAATTTATTTACAATAATTGGACAAAGCGTGTCATACACAGAAGCGTGTTAAATGCCGACAAATACGGTAATTCAAAATGTTGATCGTGATACATTTTTCTCTGAAACTCTTAGTGGTACACTTTTCTTGAAGCTGTCAAGGAGACTAGTGGACACTGTTTTGTTACTTTTATTTTGAATTAAGAGACACAAATAAGTCACAAGAGACTCTCTTTAATTGTTACTCTGTTTAATTCAGAATTGATCAACAGTAATAACTTTTGTCATTTTATGATAATCTGTTATTAACATGTGTTGTCACTCTTAATATGCTGGTTTATTCTGCAGTACGATGGTGCTTAAAACTATGGCACAGGTCAGGGCATGTGTTAAGTGAAACTTCTCAGCTTTGTCTATGAGTTAGACATAATAATCACATTACTGGTGACTCCATCTGTCTGTGTATCTATACAGTTTTCTTGCCTGTCCTTCAGATTTTCAACTCTATGACCTGCAAAGTCACTCCGTTATTTTTGGTGAACGGCCAATCCGCGGGGTGGATTTGACGGGGTTAAGCCCTCTACATAAAACCCTAACTTCCTGTCTTGTTTCAGTTTACGAGGGAACTCAAACTCTGTTCTTCTCCTGATAGCTGGTTGAATGCCAGTCAAAACGCCAATGACTTTGTTCTATCAGTAAGGTTTCTACAGCAAGCTCACTGTGGAAACAGACTTTAAGCTTCTAAGCTCAGACTACAATGAGTGTTCAAATCCAAGAACACCTTTATTCTGAAAACCAACCAGGACGTGCCGCTTTTCTGGTCTGATTAACGCGGACGTCAGGAGACACTGAAATGGTGAACACGGACAACTGGACCCGAGAAGATTGATCATCTTTGAAGGTAACAAGTCACTAGATGTTTTGCCAAGTGGACCGACGGCTAGCGAGCGACTGCCAGAAAGTATGTGGTCTCTGGTTTACAGCATATACTTTTTTTTTTCATTCAACCTTTATTTAGTCAGGTAAATCTTTTGAACCTCATGGGCTCATTTACGAAAGCGACCTGCTAAAACTAAAGAACAATGAACAGCAATGGTAGAATTTCCTTAAA
>JBBPBX010030779.1:0-34961 GCA_038048925.1 Garcialebias charrua
AGAACCAAGGCGGACGTCTTAAGGTAAAGGAGCAGCTGTTTGCTTGCTGGAGGTGTGATGATATCTTAGCTGGACGCGTACGGAAGAGTGTCATCTGGTTTCATAAATGCAAGATAAACTTCCTCTCTTAACCTAATTTTCTTCTTAAATCTTTCCTCCTATTTCTTTTCCCTCTCAACCTAAGCTGGAAACTATATTTTTAAGCTGAAAGAGCCCTCAGACTAAATATGTTAACATCTAATATTTATGTCTGTTGTGTTAAATTTAAGTGTGCTGACGTTTTATTGAAAGAAAGTGAAATCATGTCAATCAAGTGTAATGGTGTTAATTTAGTTGATTTATTTTAAATAAATGATAGTGTCTCTTTGACATATCAAACTAAGTTAACGTGTCCATTGTCACTTAATGGCTCTGTTTATTTATCCATCATAAAGATCACAGAAATATTGGGTAAACTGAAAAAGAACAGAATCCGTGAATTTACTATTCAATCTGAATAAGTAGATTAATTAAGGATAAAGAGGTCAGTATTAATATTGACCTCCTCATAATTCTTACATCTGGTGGCTCGTACCGGTTCTGAAAGTTTATTGATTTCTGTGGTTTCTCATGAACTGTAACGTCATGTTTGCATAAGTGGATCCAAGTTTTAAACTCTGAGGATAATGATTTTGGCTGGAAGTGTTCAAAGCAGGCAGATTCTGCATGTTTTTATCATTTGAAGCTGTGAGATTATTATTGTTTCAACTCTGTTAGACGCTGTTGGAAGCATTCAGGTGAAGTTTTGTCAGCCGTGGTCTGTGGTGGTTCTGGTCGTTTCGGTCCAGTTCACGCAGACTCCTGTACAACGCTTTGTTTGACCGCCGAGTCAGAAGCCTGAAAGCTAATTTAACATCTACAAGATTGCTGTTGTGGCATTTTACATGTTAGAGCAGGTCATAGAAGCATATTACTGTAGAACGTAGTCGGATAGTGGTTCTGTTCAGACCCAAGTTTCTGCTCCACGACGAAGTGGACCGGAACCGACCTTTACGCGCTCCGAGTGAGTCCGTGTTTGTTCAACAGCTGCAGTGCTGTGTTACTGAGCGTAACTAAGTTGGCCTGTCTAGGTGTGTTCGCCGCATGTTTCAGAATTTTGGAAAGTTAATTTGTAGCGTTTGAGTTGTTTTAAGAGTCTATAAAGTTGTGGTCTGTTGTGCGAGCTAACGTTAGAGCTACGTGTCCAAGTACACGTTTGTTTATGAGCTGTGATTGGATGAAACGAGAGCTGTGAGCTGTCAATCACTCATGTAGCGAACGCTGATTCGCTGTTGTGTGCTGTCAATCACTCGTGGCGAACGCTGATTCGCTGTAGTGGGAACGCACGCCGTTGCGACCAACCCACTTTGTCGTCATTTCCGGTACTTCATTGGTCGAAGGTAAGAAAACTACATTCACCATGGTTGCTTGGGAAAAGGACTACAGGCTCTGTGATTGATTGGTTGACGTCACGTATCTGTGTAGCGAGCTCCGCCTCGCTCAGCACAGCAGAGCTGGTGACGCGCTGCGTCGACCCGCCTATTTGTGTCGTCATTTCCTGGTGCGTTTCGAGCGACAAGCAGTCACATTCACTCCTGATAACTGTCAAATGCAGTACGAAATCAGTTTCACTGAGACTGCAAGACATCTTTTTAAAGGCATGCTCAAGCAGCATCCTGTCACATTTTAGTGAAGTCATTGCATTTAAGTCAGCCCTCTTTTATAAGCGTTTGAGTAAGAAAAAACGGAAATCAGGCTGCTTGGGTTAGTTAGTAACTGTTGTTTGAACGTAAGTTCTATTTTAAAGTTAACACTGCAAGAGTGCATTTAACTTTTACAAAGTTCATTGAGGGTAAAAACCTGATATAAGGTACCTATGAATACTTATTACACAGTGAAACGCGTAAACCTCAGCTGATTAGTTTATTTGACTCAGTGCTACATTAAAAGTGAATATTTATTTGCAAACACTAACATGAGAACAATCTTTTGATTTTTTCACACAAAATAAAAAACTAAAAGATGGGAGATAACAATTATGATCAAGCTTTACAGCTGCTCACAGCAAAGCTTGAATCGTTAAGGCTTAGTAACATTCGCAGAAGAGAAACTTTTCAACAAGAAAAACTTAAGTTAAAACGTGAGATCAAACAAATTCAAAACAAAAAGATGGGAGATAACGATTGTGATGAAGCTTTACAGCTGCACACAGAAATACTTGAATTGTTCAGGCAAGATAACATTCGCAGAAGAGAAAATTTTCAACAAGAACAACTTGAGTTAAAAAGTGAGATTGAGCAATTAAAAATAAAACGGCGTGCTATAAATGGTTTTGATGTTCGTCAACTCCCTGACCCGATCTGGTTAAAAACAAAACCAGAGCGTGAACTACATTACCAAGACAAGGTCAAATCCCACTCGCTGGAGCTGGAAGGGACAAGTTCATCAACTCCCTCTCCTAAAAAAGGCGAGAAGAAACATGTTTTTCGAACTAAAAAACCACGACATGAAGGTGTCCGCTGGAACAATGAGCCGGAGTGGCTCAGACAAGACCCAGAGTACATGAAACGATTTCAAAGGGGGGGCGCACGTCCTAAAGATAAGAAAGATGGTCACAAAAGTATACCATATCACAAAAGGGGGTCCGAACAGGAACCCCCAGTTCAAGGACAAGCTCCTCCTGCCCCTGCACTGCGGACTGGACAGTCCGGGAGTAGCAAAAAATCGCAGAAGTTCCAGAAAAAAGGCAACATACCTCTATGCTCTGAGGAGATAGTGGACATAAGTTGGTTGTTTGAAAACTTGAATGATACAGATGATGACCGAACTGGTACAATGAGTGACCTTGTCTTTGATAACTCAGAGCACATGGATAACTCAGAGCACACAGTTAGTGACAACAATAGCAAACGACAAAGAGAAAAACTTCTCAAAAGAGGCCTTGAGCTACAACATCAGTTTAAACAATCAGTGATGAAACAGTGCGCTGTAACTGCTGTTGAGGCTCACATGCAAAACAAAACACCCTCTGAGGTGTGCCCAGGTCAAAAGGTCGTATCCCAGTCGCAAAAAATAGGAGAGGTTCACTCTCCTATAGACAGCGAGGATAAACACCGTCGTCTCAAAGGTCCTCTGACCTCAGAAGAGGCAGAGAACATGCGTCGGTTGATAAAAGAGTGGGATGATACTAGCGAGAATGAACACTATCGTCTCAAAGGCCTTCTGACCTCAGAAGTGGTGGAGAACACGCGTCGGTTGTTAAAAGAGTTGGATAATACTAGCAAGAATGAACAAGATTTTCAAACTGACATACACCGAAATGTTGGTACCAGTTGGAACAGTGACTCAAAATGGTTTAAAGGGAGCCCCGCCCCTGAAGCACCTCAGATTGAAAAATCTGAGACAAGCAACGAACCACAAAAGGTAGGTGTTCACTCTCTAAGAGACCCACAACGGTTCAGATCGAACCAGATGGGTGAAAACCAAGGTCAATCGGTGGGTGGACTTCAAAAGAAATTGAAGGATGAGGACCTATACTCATGTAACTATGCGTCGTCCCAACAGCCACCCCCGAGCCTTGGAACTGCACCTCCCGCGCCTCGAACAGAACAGTTCGAGACAGGCAAAGAGTCACGAATGTCCCGGAATAATGGCCCAACACCTCTATGCTCGGAAGAGACAGAGGAAGTAAGTAGTTTGTCAGTAGATTTGAATGTTACTGTGCTTGACCAACCTGATACAATGAGTGGCGTTATCATTGATAATGACACTATCAACATTGACCAACCTGGAGCGATGTGTAGCACTGTCTTTCACAAAGACTCAGAGCACACAAATAACTCAGCGCACACTACTACCAACATTGCCATGGATGTTGACAGCAAACCAATTGCTGACACACAACAACATCCTGAAGGTCATGATGCTGACAGCCAACAAGATGCTGACAGTAAACAAGATTACACAGACAGAGTCACACGTGAACAGAAACGTGGGCCAAGACCTGTGAGGTTTCTGTGTAACTTTATACAAAGGGGGGTGGCTAAGAAAGCTTACCTGCCTATCACACTGGAAGGTGTCCTTGAGCGTGAAGCCCTCCTGGATGGCAGTTCTGATATAACTATTATGTCGGCCAAGCTGTTCGAGGAGCTGAGGACCGCCGCTAACGGTGTTGACAGGCAAATACCCTTTGAGAAATGTGCTATTGAGCTACAGGGTCTCGCAGAGACGAGAACAACCCTAACAGCTATGGCTATGGTTCACATGCAGATTGGCGAAATGACACTACGCCACCCGGTGTACGTGTCCACACTTGACTCATTCCCATTTCTGGTTGGCCAAGACTTTATAAACCGTTTTGAAGCGATTATAGATTATGGTCAACAGAAAATGTGGGCAACAGTGAGAAAACCCCTGCCAATAAAAGTGCCTCCTCGTTGTGGTACAGACTGCCTAACCGCAGGTACCGCAGTGGCCACGAGGGACTCCCCAACCGTGGTCACAAGCCCGGTAAGTGAACCTTCAACTACAGGTGAGACAGTAGAGACTCAACAGTTGGACCAGACTCTGGCCCAACAAGAGAACCTCCTCTGTGAGCTGACACATTCAGCACTCCCTGACCACTGCCTACCACAGGTAGTGAAAGGTGTTGAGATCCAAGGATCCCACACCGAAGACGCTGTACTGTCCTCTGGGACAGGTAATTCGGCAATCAACCAAGCTTTCAATGAAACCTTGGTTCAAGGGCATCTGAGTCCAGAAAATGACAGTCAACCAAACGCTGACAGTCACTTGGACATCATTGTTGCAGATTACGAGGACCCCTCATCAGACATGAAGGGGGCAAACTCACATTACCTACCACAGGTAGAGAAAGGTGTGGAGATCCAAGGACCCCACACCGAGGTTGCTGTACTGTCCCCTGGGACAGGTAAATCGGCTATCAGCCAAGCTTTCGATGAAACCTTGGTTCAGGGACATTTGTGTCTAGAACTAATCAGAAATGACATAGTTTTTACAGACTCAAAGAGCCCCTCTTCAGTCAAGAAGTGGGAAGACACACACAACGACAGTGACCCGTCGCAGTCTGTACAATCAGACACACCTGCGACTGCGCCGACGGTTGTGACACACCTGAATTACACGGAAAGAGGTAAACGTAAGAAGATACGTTGGCCAAAACCTAAACGATTCCTGTGTACCGTCTTCTCTCAGCTGCGCGAACAGCTTAAACTAAACGGTGGCATCCTAACTTGTGCCCATGGACGGACGTCCTCACCTGTGCTCGTGGTCCCCCATGACCAAAGGGGGGTGATGTTAGGCCATGCCAAAGACAAAGATTTGAATGTACACCTCAGAAACACTTTTGCTTTCGCCCAGAAAAACCTGGAAAAATCCGCTGAAGGACGTAAGGCGTACTATGACCAGAAGGCCTCTCACAATGAACTCCAAGTGGGAGACAGAGTCTGGTACTATACGTTCGCCCCAGCAACCGGGAAAGGAGAGTCCGGGACCGGAACTCTCGCCCGCAAACTAATGCCCAGGTGGACTGGACCTCATCTGATAACAGACAAAGTGTCCTCAGTCGTCTACGAAATCAAAATCAGCAAAGGCCGCAAAGAGCCAATTGCTAAATGGGTACATCGAAATCAGATCAAACCTTACAAGGCGTTCAATGACTCCACAAAAGACAAAGATCTCACAAACACACCGACTTCATGGGATAATAAGGTCGTCCAAACACAAGTTAGTAAATAAACTAATCAGGTTTAAACTACCGTACTTTCCCACCCTATAAGTCGCATTGTCCAATTTGAACTTAGAAACGCTAAGCCTAAAACCCACAACAAAAAACTAACCTTAACAACCGTTTAAATCCACGAGATTTAATTTGACCTCGGTCATAAAGTTGAGACCTGTTTTTCTTGTGTGTTGCACTTTGGAATCTGACGACAAGAGTGTGTCGAAGCAGTGAAACGTTGTTTCCTTGTTGTTTAGTCATTACTGTTGTCATTAGTTGAGATATTGTTTTGGTTCTGAACACTCCCAGCCAAAAAGGTTTTGTATTAACATTGGTTAATGAATGATATGGATTTAACTATGCCAACATGCAGTTCGTTTTGTTAAATCTCAATCGTCGAAGAGTCAATGTAGTTTAAAGCTACTTAAGGTACAATAAACTACACTGGTCTCACAATTTCTAAATTGAACCGATTCGATCGTTTCTATTCTAGATTATCTATTCATTTTGATGAGTCTCGCCATAGACTTCAAAATTTATTAGGAATACCAAATCCTACGTCGTTCGTCTAAAAGACAACAGACATTTAGATCAAACTATATTTCATTTTTATTTTAGTTTAACCTAAACTAAGTAATGAATGGAGGAATAGTTTGGAATTAGAGGCCTTCGTTACAGAAGCCCTCCAAAATTTTATAGGTACAAATCCCTATATCTAAATTTACAGAATTGATCCACCCCTTAATTGGTAAGTGTAGCTGATCTAAACCATGATAGCTTACATACCAGGTGCATATAGGTAAGGCTTAATGTAAAATCCCAATCATAAGCCCACCTTAAAAAACCACATAATTGCATGACACATAGAACCAGAGTGGCACTGACTGGAAACCAACCAGCCACCAACCATCGATGTGGGTACCTGCAGCTCCAACGCTTGGTCTTCAACCTTCGTCCAAGGGCCGCCTCCTCTGCGTCAATCGAGGGATCCCCTCTACATGCTGATTATGAAAACAATTGGTGCTGATCAATCAACAAAGCTAATCGTTGTGGAATTACTGCTATGGAATTACCGCTGTGGATTATAAGACTTTGTTTCCCAAAGGATCACAGACTTTGTTTTCCAAGAGTTAACAGACTTTGTTTTCCGAAGGATTAAAAGCTTTTCGCAATGGGATTACCTCCGAACAGTATGGAATTTCCAAAACTTTATGGGATTATAATTTTTGATTTTTCTTTTCCACTTGCTGGATTACTTCAAGATCAAAGACAGTTCAAGGTTTCCTTTCGTGTTGGACCCCATCCCCAAGGACTGGCGATGGCTTCCAAAAGGGGGGAGATGTAGTGGACCTACCCAGGGTCAAATTAAGGTCTTTGAACTGTCCAGTGATGACCTTTACTGACCTCTCAGTAAAGCAAGACATTTACTACAAAATCATTCATTTAGCTATAATCTGATAACATAGTCACCAATAAGAGACTATTTCTATCTTTGATTTTAAGCTGATGTGATCAAAAGAATAACTTTTGTCATTTTCATGATGTGTGCTTTTAAGCTGTGTTATTCTTTGAGAGTTAAACTGTGTTTCACTGCTGTGTTAAAGGGAAATATCGGGTCACAGAGACCCGACTGTTTTGTTTAGAAATAAGAAGACAGTTTAATCATGAACAAGGCTCCAGCTTTCTCTGTCTGTTCCCTAAACAAAGCTCTCTCTGCTCTGGCTGACCTTGGGCCTGATAAGGCAAGTCCACTCCTCTCTTTGTTCCTGCTTTTTAAGTTCTTACTGTGCGAGAACGCTTCGAGAGTTTGTTGGGAATTTCAAAGAGATGTGAACCTTTCCCAAGAGCTGGGTACGTTTTGGTCAAGAGCTAACGACCTGCGTCTTCAGCTAAGGACTGATAACAGGCTGTTATGAGTCCACCTCGAACGAGCGTTTGTTATTCCTTCCTGGAATAAATTATCTTGAGCCAAGAAACCACGACTGCCACGACTTTTGCCGATGAAAGCGAGTATCACCGACACCGACAAGGTAAACACGCGTGGAGTCCAGCTTGGACTTGCGGGACCGACGACTCGTCAGTCTAAAGTTGACCACAGCTCTTTACCAGAACCAAGGCGGACGTCTTAAGGTAAAGGAGCAGCTGTTTGCTTGCTGGAGGTGTGATGATATCTTAGCTGGACGCGTACTGAAGAGTGTCATCTGGTTTCATAAATGCAAGATAAACTTCCTCTCTTAACCTCCCAATTCTTCTTAAATCTTTCCTCCTATTTCTTTTCCCTCTCAACCTAAGCTGGAAACTATATTTTTAAGCTGAAATGCCCCTCAGACTAAATATGTGTAACATCTAGTATTTATGTCTGTTGTGTTAAATCAAGTGTGCTGACGTTTTAATTTGAAAGAAAGTGAAATCATGTCAATCAAGTGTAATGGTGTTAATTTAGTTGATTTATTTTAAATAAATGATAGTGTCTCTTTGACATATCAAACTAAGTTAACGTGTCCATTGTCACTTAATGGCTCTGTTTATTTATCCATCATAAAGATCACAGAAATATTGGGTAAACTGAAAAAGAACAGAATCCGTGAATTTACTATTCAATCTGAATAAGTAGATTAATTAAGGATAAAGAGGTCAGTATTAATATTGACCTCCTCATAATTCTTACAATATGATTTTTACCAATAATCATGGTAGATGTGTTTTAACTAAAATAATCAAGTGAGATGTGTTTTACTTAATATAATCAAGTGAGATATGGTTTTAAACAATATAATCATTTAATGTGATTTTATTATGATAGAGAGTTAATCATTTTTATAATAGCAACTGTAATGAAGTGTTGCATCACTGTGTGGTTTGGTGCATGTACTGCATCCTGCCGCAAGAGCCTCCAGCGCATTGTGAGAGCAGCTGAGAAGATCGTGGGCACCTCCTTGCCCTCACTGCAGGACTTACACAGCAAACGCCTCACTCGGAAAGCCCACCGCATGGCAGGTGATCCCACACACCCACTACACAGCTGCTTCAGACTGCTGCCATCAGGAAGGAGACTGAGGAGTCTCCAGGCTCGAACCAGCAGACTGAGAGACAGCTCTGTTCATCAGGCAGTCAGAATGCTAAACACTCTGCCTGCTCTGCCTCCCCTCCCATTTGAACTGCCTTAACACTAAAACTTTCTCACATACTATCACTCAACACAAAGTTTTTAACACTAGACTCTGTGTCACCAAACGGGTTTTCACTAAACTCTCGGTCATGTGCTCATACAGTTTGCACTACTTCTCATACTTGCACTAATGTCTGTATTACATCACTGCCTATAATCATAATACTGTTTACATTCTCTGTTTACATTTATTAATACTGTTTACTTTTATTACTACTGCTTACATGTAATTACTACTGTTTACATTTATTTACACTACTCTAATATCTACACCACTGCTGGTACATATACAGTGTGCTCTGAACGGTCTTATTTAGGGATGCCCAATGTGCCTTACTGCATATGCCACTTTTTGCCTCTACAACAACATCAACTACTACCTCATACATATACTGTGTACATTGACTCATACGCTGCTTTGCCACTTTGCAAATGTCAATGCTAGAAACCTTTAGTTTATTTTAGTTATACTTTTTATACTCTTTTTTTATACCACTATGCAAAAAAAAAAAAAAAAAAAAAAAAAAAACAACTCAGGACAGTGTTAGTTTTACTATTTTTATGCTTATGTCTATTATTATATGTTTCAGTGTTTCAATGTTTAGATGTTTACTGTTGCACCGAGGGACTGAGAGAAACGCAATTTCGGTCCTGTGTATGTCCTGCACTGTACATATTGCAGATCTGACAATAAAGTTGACTTTGACTTTGACTTGACTTTGACTTACTATGTTTCAAAGATGGTTTTGTGACAAAAGTGGTCTCTTGCAAAACACACATGTTGAAAAGTATAACTTGCAAACACTTTACTGGAAAAAGTGATGTAACTAACTGACCGGAGTTGTGTCAACCTCCGGCCCTGGTGAATCATCCAGCCTCGAGCAAAAAGAGCAAATTCATTTCCTAATAAGGGATCATGTAGCTTCAAGCAGAGATTGCAAGAATAGAGCAGAACTGCAGCTCTGCCCAGAGATTGACAAAGCAAGCAAACTTAGCCAATCATAGACTAGCTATCCCCCTCCTCCTAGGGAGAAGGCGGGACTAAGATTTATATTTAACCGCCCTGCTCCTTCGGAACCGGGCTGTCCGAAGTTGTCATGATGCGGTCGAGGAGCTGTACATCAGACATCGAGTAACTGGAGCTGACCTGCTCCACTGAAGACCCAAAGCGTGGTTCAGATCGACTCCGTGCTGACAGGAGGAAGCAAGCGTCCTGTGGAGAGACTTCTTTTCTTTCATTTTCAAACTTTGAGGAAAGACTGGATAGTTTTTACCCAGACAGCCAGGACGAAGCAAAACTTGTTTCTTCAGATCAGACCAGCAGGGAGTCAGAGGTGAGCTTCAGTCCCCAGGGACTGAAGGCGACTGCTTCAGGTTTTCCTTCTCGGTCCCCAGGGACTTCGAGGAAGAAAAAGGAATGCCTGCAAGACACCTTCCTGAATCAGGTCTTCAGCTAGATTTAAATCAAATTAAATTAAATGCGGATAAAGCGGAAGCAAATAGACAATTCAATTATCTTAGGGACTTAATTGCTCGAGGTTGCTTGATAATCCGGAGGGCTCTGGGGAGATACATCCACTGGGTAAGGTTTTAAGTAAAACTCTAAACCCTGATCCTTAAGGTCAGGAGAGACGTGTGTTTGCAGAAGACCACTCTAACTCTGATTCTTAAAATCAGATGAGATGGAAATGAGTGAGTGTACTCTAAACTCTAGCTCATAAAGCTGGATGAGGAATTTTCTTATGATCAAGCGCTCTAATTCTGGTCCATAAGACTGGATGGGTATTGGAAGTGTTAACTGTGTGACATCAATGAGATGACCCTCCGAGCCTCTCCAGCCTGGACTCCAGAAAAGAACCTTCCTCAAGGACTCCGTGCAGATCGAGCAGCTTAACATCGAGTCTTAAGATTGTTTGGTGAATTAATACTTTTCCTTTACCTATAATCGTAATAATTAATTGTACTGTTATGCTGTAACGCTGATCCTTCCCTGCAAAATAATTAATTAAAATAAACAAAACGTAAAATTCTTGACTTTTATTCATCACCCACTTGTCCATGGAAATGTAAGTTTGGTTCACAATGATAACATCAAATACTAGGAGGTTTTAAAAGGTTAAACATTAGCACCTAAGGTTATATTAAAACAATACCCCAGGGTCCGATCTCCTGGATCCTAAAATTAACTGGATCAGTAACAATAGCGAGCTTAAACACGGGAGAAGCCTCCGTTAACACGAGTTGCCTTGTACTAAACCCTCCGGTCCCCGGCTGCTGAGGTAGAGGGAGGTGCAAGGTGAAAAAGGGGTGTGGCTTGTGGAAGCTAGGAGGTGAATAGTCCAGATGAATTCTCCCATCGACAGCCTTCAGTCGGAAGCTGTCCCACGTAGTTCAAGGTAATACCCAAACTCCGGGACCGGTTCAGTAGACCCTGTTAACAGGTAGGCTGCAGTGAGGGCGTGTCACGCACCTTGTGATTACCTCGCTGATTATTCAGATAAGCAAACAAAATGGAGCAGGCCGTCTTGTCAAAAAGGTAAAACAGTTTATAATTTTATAAATTGCGCTACTCATTGAATCATCCTGTTGATTTTTCTTTGCTCTGACCGCCGCAGTAGTTTGTGACAGCAGGGGGCAGTGTTGCATTGCAGGTCACATATATAACACGGCCGAAACGGCGTCCTTTCTCTCGTTTCACAAACAAAAAAGCAGCAAATATTAATCTCTCTAGCTATTAAAAACCTATAAACACAATCTCTAAAAGTAAACCTAAATTGCACAGCACTGCAGGCGGTGGTACGGTGTGGCTGTGGCCCCATTTGTTTTTTAAGTTTCGGTTCAGCGCCTTACTTTCACTTTTAATATTAATAATAATAACTAATAGTTTTGTTTTTCCTGTGACTTATCTGCAGTATGATAAATGATAGGAGCATAATAAATGCTCCCAATGTTTTGTTGGTCTTTTTTTTCTTTTTGTAAAGACGTTTTTTATGCATTTATATTTATTTATTTATTTTGCATCATAAGACACTGTGACGTCATCGGCTACTCGAGCGTCGTTCGAGTTTTTTTATGTTAATGTCGAGGTTAAAAATTATGTACTCGTTCAACCCCTAGTGTGAAGTGAAGGAGAGAGTGGTGTCGAGGATGACACCGAGACTCTTGACCTGAGGGGAGGGGGATAGCAGAGAGTTGTTAAGGGGGACGAGAAGATGTTCTGATTTTGAAATAGAGTTTTTGGTACCAACAAGAATGATTTCTGTTTTGTTACTGTTTAGTTGAATGAAATTGTTAGAAAACCAGTGATTTAGCTCATAGAGACAGTCGGTGAGGATGGAGGGTGGGTGGAGTTTGGTTTTGTTGACAAGTAAAGCTGTGTCATCAGCATAACAGTGGAAATGGACGCTGTATTTCCAGAAGATGTGAGCTAGAGGAAGGAGGTAAATGATGAAGAGGAGGGGTCCGAGGACAGAGCCTTGGGGGACACCTGTAGAGACAGGGGAGGACTGGGAACGGAAGGATTTAAACTGAATGAATTGAGTGCGGTCAGAGAGATAGGAGTTGAACCAGTCTAACGGAGTACCTGAGATGCCAGTTGAGGTTAGTCTGTTGAGGAGGATAGAATGACAGATGGTGTTGATGGCAGAACTTAAATCAAGAAGAATGAAGATGGACAGAAGACTAGAGTCAGCAACAAGAAGAAGGTCGTTAGTAATTTTTATTAGAACTGTTTCGGTGCTATGGTGGGTGCGAAAACCGGATTGAAACTCTTCATGAATGTTATTGTTGGACAGGTGAGAATGAAGTTGACTAGCAACAGCTTTTTCAAGAATCTTGGAAATAAAGGGCAGATTGGAGATCAGACAAAGATTACTGAAGTTGGTAAAGTCAAGACCTGGTTTCTTGATGATGGGGGTGATGGCAGCAGATTTGAAGGCTGTGGGAACAATGTCAGAGGTTAGGGAGGAGTGGATGATGTTAGTGATGATAGGGAGCAGAGACGAGAGAGAGGATTTCATGAATCACTGAATGAATTTTAATGAAGCTTACAGAAGGTAATCATTTATTTTACTTTTGGAGTATGCTGGTGAAGATTCTCAGTCATCCAAGACATGGTAAATTCAAAAACGTTCAAGACAAAAACAACTGGATTTTATTTGTAACAGAAGACGTTTCGCTCTTCATCCGAGGAACTTTCTCAATTCAAAGAGCAGTGAGTGTGGGGTTCAGGCTATAAAGGCTGAGATAAGATACACACATGCATATGTAGATTGACTTAATCACACCTTACATAGGGGTTTGTTAAGGTCTTTGTTAATCTAATTCACAGATGAGACCCCTCTGTTCCCATATGATGGCTGGGTATTAGTTCTAACGCTGCATTATAAGTTTTTGAAAGTTGAAATCTGAGACCTCCTCCTCTGTTTAGAGATGTTTTCTCTCTTTTTTTTTTAGAATATTTTATTTATAATTTTTCAATAATGACATCACAAAAATCACAATAAGACACAATTCAAACAACAAACATTCTTAAAGTAAAATACACTCACAACAATATAACACAACAACCAAATAACAAGAGGGGCTGAGAGGGGGTGGGTAAGATGAGGGAAGAATATAATCCATAAGGATAAAATAAAATATACATGAATCAGGAATATATCCAAAAGACAGATGTTATCTGATTCGCTCCTATATCTTGTCGAGTCCAGCTCGATAACATGACGGTCAGTCAATCCACTGTGCCGGTAGATTTTGCATATACCTCAAATATGGTTGCCATATTTTATTAAAAGTCCCACCTCTACCTTGCATCCAGTAGGTTATTTTTTCAAGTGTCACACAGCTATTAATCTCTCCCAACCACATTTTAATTGGGATGGCGGCATCCGATTTCCATTTTATTGTAATACATTTCTTAGCAATTGCCAAAAGGACCTCTGTAAGTTTCTTATCATAAACCGTCTTTAAATTTGAATTTGTAAAGTTCCCCAATAAACAAATCTCCGGGTCTATTGGAATCACGGTGCCATGGATGTCTGATAATGTTTCACAAACCCCTTTCCAAAAATCCTGCAATTTAGAGCACTGCCAGGTAGCATGGAGGAACGTTCCTTCCTCCAAGCCACATCTAAAACAAAGATTAGATATACTCGAATTATATCTATGTAATTTTTGTGGGGTGATATATAACTGATGTAAAAAATTGAATTGTACTAGTCTAAATCGAGCATTCAAAGTAGAGGTGAGACCCCCCCTGCACAAATCATTCCATAACTGCATCTCAATAGATATACCCAAATCCTTTTCCCATTTAATTCTGGAAGCATCCACACCAGATATAGTTAAAGTTGACATAAGTACTGTATACACCCTTGAAATTATTTTACTTAATGGCTGATTAGCCTAACAAATTTCTTCAACTGGAGACATACACGGTAACTTCCAACTTCCTTTCTGATCAGTTCTTATAAAGTCACAAATTTGGAGATAGCCAAGAAAATCATTATTCGTCAATTTAAACGTATCTTTTAACTGTTGAAATGACATGAATACTCCCTTTTCATAACAGTGCTCCAGTAGACAGATACCCTTTTCCTGCCAGGATCTAAAGGTACCAGATTGGAGAATCTTCGGTAGCAATCCATTTCCCCATAATGGGGATTTAGGGGAAAGAGAACTCTTTAGCCCAAACAGTTCCCAAATTTTAATCCAAATTTGGATCGACTGAATTATGAATGGATTGTCAGTTTCCTTCTTAATAGTTTTATTATCCCACGTATAAAGCAAATTTAATGGCACCTCCTCTTTTATCTCTGTTGTCTCAATTTTGAGCCACGACAGATGAGCCTGCACTTCAAACATCTGTGCCAAGAACCTAAACTGAGCTGCATAATAATAGATTTGAAAATTAGGGAGCCTAAGACCTCCATCCTCATACTGCAGCGATAATTTATCCATGCTAAATCTTGGTGATTTACCGTGCCAAATAAACTTCCTAAATATTTTCTTAAGAGATATAAAGAATGCGTTTGGAATGTGAACTGGGAGTGATTGAAACACATATAGAAACCTAGGGAGGATATTCATCTTAATTACATTAATTCTACCAAATAATGTGAGAGGTAAGTCCATCCATTTTCCTAAATCCTCAGTCACCTTCTGAAGAAGACTAGGTAAATTTAATTTAAATACATTTTTGAGGTTACCATCTACATATATTCCTAAATATTTGAAGCCCTCAGGAGACCATTTGAAATTAGACACATTTTTAACTTTATTATGGTCATATACGGAAATCGGTAAAACCTCACTCTTTTCCAAATTAACCTTGTATCCCGATATTGAACTATATCTACCCAATAAGTCCTGAAGATGACAGAGAGAATATTCTGGATTAGTTAAAAATAAAATGATATCGTCTGCAAAAAGCGAAATCTTATGTATGTCCGTACCTATCTCAAACCCGCTAATATTAGAGTTTTTCCTAATGGCCTCAGCCAAGGGTTCAATAGCGAGCACAAATAGGGCAGGGCTAACTGGATCTCCCTGTCTGTTGCCCCTATACAACCTAAATGAGTCAGAGGTGATCCCATTGGTCACAACTCTAGCTTGTGGGGATCTGTACAGAGATTGTATCAAATTAACAAACCCATCTCCAAAACCGAACTTCCTAAGGACCGAAAAAAGGTATTGCCATTCAACCATATCGAAAGCCTTTTCGGCATCAAGTGACACGGCTACACTCTGTATCTTTTTTTATTAGCAATATGAATTATATCAAGCAATTGTCTCAAATTATCAGTGGAGAATCTATTTATTTGTTTTCTCTCTTTTTACATAGATAGCTTCAAATTCACTTTTGGGGTCATCCCAATTCAGGATGGCTCCCACAGCAAATCAGTCTTAGCCAATATAAAAATGGCTAAAAGTCAGCCAAATATACAATTATTGAGCTAATATTTAGTGTGGTGGTATCGTATACTCACATACTTCGAGCACACGTTAGCTTGTTTTTTTTTTATTATAACCGAGTAAATACCGTCTGAGAGCAAGATTTCTCAACTACTAGTAAACTACTATTTAAACAAAACTCTAAGAAAGTAATTGATAAAATTACATCTATATCTGATTAACTACTGAAATGAAGACAACTCAAGAAGTCCACCAAAGGTAATTAACCTTAGACTGCTGTACATATAAATGGCTATACAGTAGTCCCATGTTTACTGCGGGGATCCATACCCTGAAGCCCTGTGACGGCGGCGGCGACGACGACGACGACGACGACGACGACGACGACAACAACAACAACAACAACAACAACAACAACAACAACAATAATAATAATAATAATAATAATTATTATTATTATTATTATTTACAGATATCATGGTTTCAGTAGAAATAAAAAAAAAATCATCAAATTTAATGCCTTTTAATGCCAACTGAATGCCACTTTTTACATTTTTATGCTAATGACAGTGAAAGCATAAACTATTATCTAAAAAAGCTAAGTCTGGTCCTCTGGACATAAAAAAAAAAAAAAAAGCAAAAAAAAAAAAAAAAAATTGTAGAAACGTTTCGTCTTTCGTCCGAAAGACTTCCTCAGTCTGAGATGCTGTATTCAGCTCAGTCTTATAAATAGCACCCTCTCACAGTGGATCAACCAGTTGGCTGATGACAGCCGAAACCAGCTGCTCACATGATCAAGGAGGACCATCAGCCTAACGATGGATCGTTAGCACCCTGATGGTTGTTTGCTATTCACAGAGGGCTGAGTGATACTAGCAATAACAGCATTGTAAGAGGGGGACAGTTGAACCCGGAGGCCTCCACCTCTGTTTAATGATGGACGGTTTCTTTTCACAAAGATGGCCTCCTTTACTCCTCTCTCAAACCATCGTTCCTCTCTATCAAGGATGTGAACATCTTCATCCCTGAAAGAGTGACCGCTGGCCTGGAGATGAGTGTAGACCACAGAGTCCTGACCTGATGATGTTGATCTTCTGTGCTGGGCCATCCTTTTGGCCAGTGGCTGTTTAGTTTCCCCGATATAAGACTGATCACAGCCCTCCTGACACTGAACAGCATACACAATATTACTCTGTTTGTGCCGGGGGACTGGATCTTTGGGATGAACCAGTCTTTGCCGTAATGTATTTTGGGGTTTAAAAGCCACTGGGACGTTGTGTTTAGAAAATAAACGTCTCAATGTCTCTGAAACTCCCGCAACATACGGAATGACCACTGGTCTGGGTCTGGGTTCCTTCTTTTCCCTGATGGCTGGCTGGAGTCCTGTTTGGGTTTCTTCTCTGCTTTCAGGAAGGCCCAGTTAGGATATCCACATGAGAAATGTTCACATCCTTGATAGAGAGGAACGATGGTTTGAGAGAGGAGTAAATGAGGCCATCTTTGTGAAAAGAAACCGACCATCATTAAACAGAGGTGGAGGCCTCCGGGTTCAACTGTCCCCCTCTTACAATGCTGTTTGCTAGTATCACTCAGCCCTCTGTGAATAGCAAACAACCATCAGGGTGCTAACAATCCATCGTTAGGCTGATGGTCGTCCTTGATCATGTGAGCAGCTGGTTTCGGCTGTCATCAGCCAACTGGTTGATCCACTGTGAGAGGTGCTATTTATAAGACTGAGCTGAATACAGCATCTCAGACTGAGGAAGTCTTTCGGATGAAAGACGAAACGTTTCTACAATTTTTTTTGCTTTGTTTTGAATTTGAATGTCCAGAGGACCAGACTTAGCTTTTTTAGATTTTTCTACCTGGATTATTGAGCATGCATCAGGATCACCAAAATGTCAGCAAATACACCTGTACCAGGAAATTTGTGAGGTGTATTTGTTAGAAACAGGTCTAGGATGGAAACATTTTCAGGACAATTTTTGTTTGGTCTAGTGAGAGAGTTAATGAGTTGGGTTAGATTGAGAGATAGGCAACATTCCTTGAATTTATCACAGAGGGGTGTCGACTTATCCCAGTCAATGTTGAAATCTCCTGCCACAAAAATCTCATTGAATTTTAAATTTCCTAGGAATTCTGTCGGGGAGGACAGATCCTCAGGTGTTGCGGAGGACGGACGATAACAACCCACTACAGATAAGATTTGGCCTCCTTTCAAAGTGATGTTCACAGCTAAGGCCTCAAACTGGTTTGGGATTGTTTTTGCAGACGCAATACTGGCAGCCAAAGAATCTCTGATGTAAATAGCGACTCCACCCCACCCCCCTTTTTTTTGACGGTCACAGCGATAGATCTTAAATCCATTGATTACCAGATCATTATTCAGAACAGATTTGTTGAGCCAAGTTTCAGAGATGATAATTACATCTGCCCCAGAAGAACTGACCAGAATTTTCAAGTCATCAAGTTTTTTCATAAGGCTACGAGCATTTACATGCAGGAAATGAAGACCTGACTTGTTTTTAAAGTCATTTGGTGTACTATAGTTAGTTGGGGGTCCTGGGTTGGGCTGAATCCCTGAGATCAATAACAACATTATTATCAGACCAGGGTATATACAGAAATTCTTAAGTTAAATAATTTTAATACCTTTTAATACCTTTTTAACACCATCACAATATTTTTTTTAATACCATAACGACACTGAGCTGTAACTGTAGCGGCAACCTCTTGTACTTCAGTTAAGAGCAACTAATTGTAAAGTGATAGATGTCATTTCCTTCCTAAATTTTGGTAGTAAATGTAGTTTTATAATAATTACTGGATACATGAAGTTGCTTCTTGCCTCGATAAAAGCACTGACCTACTTGTTATTTAAATCTAACCCAAGAGAAAAAGTTTAATTGTTCCCACACACAGCATATCTCTAATGACAAACAAAAAACTGTAAACTTGAAAACAGAACAGTTTAGTTAAAATAATTCAACACTGAACACATGCACAATTCA
This sequence comes from Garcialebias charrua, assembly GCA_038048925.1. Lineage (NCBI taxonomy): Eukaryota > Metazoa > Chordata > Actinopteri > Cyprinodontiformes > Rivulidae > Garcialebias > Garcialebias charrua. Next base: position 18,854 of record JBBPBX010030779.1, read on the forward strand.
AAAAGAGAGGGAGAAAAATAATAATTACTGTATTTTTCATCCTGTAAGTCACAGTTTTTTGCATAATTAACATGCCTTGCAACTTATAGGCCAAGTGACATATTTATGGATTTTTCCCCATTTTTATAAACCATTTTTAGCTGAGATATGACTGTTTACATTCATTCTGACTGAGAAAAAAAAACAGCAATACTTGATGGGCCCCATAGTAGTAATATTGGTATGGCATGCTGTTGGTTGTTGTATCATGTAATAGGAAAACGTGCCTATAATGACAAATTAAAAAAAGTTCAAGACAAAAACAACTGGACTTTATTTATTATACTACCGGTATTTATTATACTATACTTTATACTTTATTGTTTTTTTTTCTTGCACTTTTTAGAATTCACCATGTCCTGAATGACTGAGAATCTTCACTAGCTATTAATGACTCAATCGGTCTGCCATATCTTCCCCACCTTTCTGCTCTCTGCTTGGAACCTTCAATTCAGCTGCACCACGGCGGTGAAATGCAGCTAATTTTACCAATAAAGTGCATTTATTAAGAAAATGATAGACTGAGACACACATCTGCTATAATTTCGAGCCAACAAATAATTGTTTAGGTACTTTTCTTGTTAAATGTTGGCGAAACGAGCCGCACTCCTCTTTCCTGATTCTCACCGCTGCGCGTTCATTGAGGACACAGGCAGCGAAACTTTTTTTTTAAATAAAGCTGATTTAACCATTAAGGTGCATTTATTAAGAAAACGTTAGACTGAGACACACATTTGCTATAATTTCGAGCTAAAAAATAATTCTTTAGGTACTTTTCTTAAATGTCGGAGGATCAAGGCGCGTTCCTTTTTCCGGTTTCTTTTCACAAACCGTGTTTCCATCCATTTTAATTTCGAATTTTGAGCTAATTTTTGAAATCTCGCAAATTTGTAAATACAAATTAATGCAAAGCAGAAGTGTTTCCATCTACTGGCTTGTAGCGCATCTACCAAGCCACGCACAGCGTCATTATGTCAGACGTCAGCGCCATTACGTCAGCACTGCGGATGTCTACAGTAAACAGGAAGTAGCGGTTGAAAACAGAACCCGGCCACACATCTCGTCAAAATGGAGAGAATATTTCAGGTACGTGTTGCTATCGGGCAAGTTGTATTTATTCTGTCATGCCAACTAGTTTTAGCGATGTTACATGTTGTCCGGAGCGGAAACAGCTGATCAGTCACGTGACGTGAATGTTCGCTACGGCAGAACTGAGTCGGAAAATCTGTTTCCATCTGTCGTTTTGCGCATCTGCTCATTTTTGAAGATCCCAAAAAACCCCTCAAGCGAGCGTATAAACTTTTTGGCGAATTTGAGGAAGTAAATTCGGATTTTGCCATTTCCATTAAGCTTTTCTGCTGAGATAATTCAAAATGCGCAGCTAGAAACCTTAATGGAAACACGGCTACTGACATGTGCCTCGCCTCAACCAGCTGTAGGTGCGAACGCACACTGACCAACGATATGACGTCATTGTTTTAGCTAAGGTCCTATTCGGAACATAAAATTAGAAAAGATAAATACATTCACAGACCTTTTTTTAGACAGAATGAGAAAAATATAGTTGTGTAGGTTTTAAAAAATCTAATACCTCGTCAGATGACATTTATTACTTTTTAATACTTTTTAATGGCCTTTATTTGTGTTAATTTCATTTACTACCTTTTAATACCTTTTACAACCCCGCGGATACCCTGTCAGAAATTTTCTTGACTTCTTTGTCACTGATGTATAATTACAGGAGTTAACAGTAGCCGTCTTTCCATCTATTTTCAATTCGAATTTTGAGCGAATTTTTGAAAATTCGCAAAAATGTAAATAAAAATTAATGCGAATCAGAAGTGTTTCCATCAACTGGCTTGAAGCGAATCCACCAGGCCACGCAAAGCGCATTACGTCAGACGTCAGCGTTACGCATGTCTACAGTAAACAGGAAGTAGCGGTTGAAAACAGGAACCGAACCACACATCTCGGCAAAATGGAGAGAATATTTCAGGAATGTGTTGCTATCGGCAAGTTGTATTTATTCTGTCATGCCAACTAGTTTTAGCGATGTTACAGCGGAAACAGCTGATCAGTCACATGACGTAAATGTTCGCTACGTCAGAACCGAGTCGGCAAATCTGTTTCCATCTCTCGTTTTGCGCATCAGCTCTGTTTCGAAAAACCCCAAAACCACCTCAAGCGAGCATATCAACTTTTTTGCGAATTAGAGGAAGTTAATTTGAATCGTGCCATTTTCATTCACCTTTTCTGATGCGATACTTCAAAATGCGCATCAAGAAACCTTGATGGAAACACAGTTAGAGTGACAATTACCCCCCCATAATTGAACCATGAGAAACATTAATGAAGACACGATCGTTCAGAACCCAAAAACAGTAGCCCCTTTCATAAGTCAGACCCGCGCAGTTCAGACCAGTCCGGCTTTAATACCCATTGGGTCATTCATAAAACAAAGTTGAATCCGGCCACGGCCCGCCCTCAATGGAGCATTCACAAAACGAATGCTTTTTTTTTTTTTTTTTTTTTTTTTGCTCTCGCATCAGTACAGCAATCCGCTCCAGAAGGGCCCCATCCTTCACTGTACCGGTAAGTCCCTTTTTCCTCCTCTGCGCGCAGAGACAGGAGCACACAGGTCTCTGCATCACCCCAATTAGACATTTCCGTGATGATCAATAAAAAAAGAAAAAGATTCGGCGAAGAATAGCAAGTGATGCGCGAGCAAAATACAGATGTCATGTTGTTGTTTACACATTTAAATACAGCGCGACAGTGTGCGCCGGGATAGTACGTGGGAGAGTACGTCATTATTCAAATAAGTTTGAAGCCGCGCAGCCCCGAGACCTTTCACAAGTCGACAGATGCGGGTTTAACACTACCTCTGCTCACGGATCAGGGACGGATCAGAGGTGAGTCAACTTAACTCGCCAAGGCGCGTTTCTATTTCTTCTGAATGCTCGTTGGAGGACTGAACATGCATCAGAGCCGGATTGATGCGTCTTATGAAAGGGGCTAGTGAAAATTGCAGTGATGGGCAGACCCAGATGTGTTAACAAAATTCAGTGATTCCAGATTTTCCTTTCAGTTCTAACTTAATGAAGCGAGCATCGCAGAACCAAGAGGTATGGAGCAGAACTCAGTTGCCTGTACTTGGATCACATTGAAAAAAGTGTGTGACGGACATCACCCCCAACACGAGTGAGACGTTTGTGGTCTGTGGTCAAAACATGATGAATTAATGTATGTGGTTAACTAATTTTTTAAAACTAAATGTAAAGTTGCAGCACATCCTAAGTATCTGTTTGTTGGTGTTTTTCCTCATTGTACAATCTTCTGACAACTGCTGACAAAAGACAAAAATCTTCTGAAAACTACTGACAAAAGATCAAAAGATTGTGAAGATATGGATATGATGGTTGTGAAAGAAATAATGAGTTATGTAATCGAGCCATTTATGTATATATGTAACTTGTCATTTTCAACTGGGATATTCCCAGACAGAATGAAAATAGCAAAAGTAATTCCTCTGTTTAAAAATGGTGATAAATGTGTATTTAATAATTACAGGCCTATATCATTATTACCACAATTCTCAAAAATTTTAGAAAAACTATTTGTAACCAGACTCGACTTATTTCTTGATAAAAATAACATTTTGAATAACGGTCAATATGGTTTCAGATCAAATAACTCAACATCCATGGCACTTATGGAGTTGATGGAGCAAGTTACCACAGCTATAGATCAAAAACAAAATTGCATAAATATATTTGTTGATTTAAAAAAGGCATTCGACACTATTGACCACACCATTCTACTTGATAAATTGGAAAAATATGGTATTAGAGGAACAGCTTTGCAGTGGATATTTAGTTATTTGAAAGACAGAAAACAGTTTGTACAAATTGATGATGTGAGATCTAATCTATGTAATGTTTTGTCTGGAGTGCCACAAGGCTCGGTACTGGGACCTAAGTTATTTATCTTATAAGTAAATGATTTAATGAACGTGTCCAGTATCCTTAAATGTGTTCTTTTTGCCGATGATACTACTTTCTTTTGTTTGGGTAAAGATTTGGAACAAATGTTTGAGTTGATGAATATTGAGTTTGTTAAAATACAAACTTGGTTTAAATTAAACAAGTTATAATTTAACCTAGGGCTGGGCGATATGGAAAAAATCCTATACTGTATCACGATATGGACTTTTTTATATCACGATAACGATATATATCACGATATATACAACACGATGTGTGTGTGTGTGTACAGGAAAAATTTGGACCAAAGTTTTTTTATTTTATTATTTTACTACAGATAGTTACAATTATAAGAATGTGAACAAAAAGAACAAGGAAATTTGGACCAAAGTAGAAACTAGATCTACCTAAGATCTACCTTAATTCAAGGAGTACGATTATGGAATGACTTAATGCCAAATGACAAATGTTAAGGAAGCCAAATCATTCCTTGTATTTAAGAAACTGGTAAAAAATGAATTGCTAAAAAAAATATAAATGAATCTAATTTAATGTGTGATATATGTGAATTGAAAATTGACTGAGTTATTTACTTATTTTGTTATTATAGAAAATATTGTTTGAACTGTTATTAGATGAATAAGGAGCAGATTTAATAAGATTTATTCTTCATCTGCTACCTTTCTTTTTTTTCTATTATGAATACGTTAATTGTTGTATTTCATATTATAAAATGAATAAACTAACAAACAAACAACTCCTTTTCTACTTTGGTCCAAATTTTTCCTGCAGGTGGCGGTAAAACAACAGCTGCTAATGAAACTCACGAAGAAGAAATCCGCTCTGAAGTTTGAGTAAACAAAGCAAGAAACAGAAAAGAGAAAACGTTGCGTTTGATTGCGGTTCTGTTGTGTCTCTGGTCTGTTTTGTATTGGTTAACTGGACCCGAGTTCGGACTCGGTTGGACTCTGGGTTCGTGTCCTCTGGACCCATTTTGTCTCCGAGTTTCAGCGGAGCGAAATAATGGAAGCTAACAAGGTGAGCTTCCCCCTCTTTTTGGTAAAAGTTATTCTTCTTGGGCTGCCTGTGCAGCTGTTTTCTCCTTGTTGAGACACCGGCTTCATGCGCCTGCGGCTCTGTTGCTCTCGAGTTTAACAACGTAAAGCATGTGTCGCAAACCCGCGCGTGCGTCAAACAAAGCAGCGCCGTCATCTCGCAAAACCACAATATGAAGCTTTTTTGCGACTGTTATTTTTTTATTCTTATTTATCACGATAAGACGATAGAAGAAAAGTAGCACGATAGACACGTTTCTATCGTCCCCACGATATATATCGTCATATCGCACAGCCCTAATTGAACCTTGATAAAACTAATTATATGATATTCAGTAAAAAAAGGATAACTGTCGACGTTCCATTCAATATTGATGGTGTTGATAAACAGGGTAAGGGAGATAAAGTTTTTGGGTGTTATTGACGATAAACTGTCATGGAAACAGCACATAAATTTTGTAAGAACTAAGATGTCTAAGTCCATTGCAGTGCTGTATAAAGTTAGGGATTTCTTGAATGATAAAGCCTTGTACTTGCTATATAATACAATTATAGTGCCTCATTTAATTTATTGTATAAATGTGTGGGGAACAGCGTATAAAACTATAACTAGGCCGGTTTTTATTTTACAGAAAAGAGCAATACGAATTATTACAAGAAAGCATTATTGTCATCCTTCTAGTATTTTGTTTAGTCAGTTGGAATTATTGAAGTTCTATGATTTGGTTGACTACCATATTCTTTTAATACTGTTTAAAGCTCATAACTGCACGCTACCTCCAAACATTCAAACTCATTTTTTTTAAAGGAAAAGTACCTATAATCTTAAGGGAATGGACATTTTTGTAAAACCACAGTACAGGACTAGTTTGAAGGGTCGGTCTACTCTAATTCAAGGTATAAGTCTGTGGAACGGTTTGGAAAATAATGTTAAAATAGTAAAGACAATGCCTATGTTCAAGAAAATGATTAAGACTAGATTTTTGAAAAGATACATATATTAATTTATCTAAAGTGTACCATATAATTGAGATAAGTTATTTGTCATGGTATATTATTCAAAAATGATTGTTGTCTGATTTGATAATTTGATAATTTGAGTTAATTTTTGTTTTAAAGAAGGGGCAGATACTATAAGATTATTTTCTTCTTCTGCCACCTTTCATTTTATGTATTGTTTACTTTTACTATGTGATTTTGTAAAAAAAAATTGTGTTTTTTAAATATGAAATGAATAAACTAAACTAAAAAAAAAAATATATATATTGTATGCATTGTCCTAACTTAAATAAATAAATAAATGAAATGAAATGAAACGCGGCCCTGTGGGCGGAGCTTGGTAAGGTCCATGCTCCTCAGCTGCCTGCTTGAGGGGAGGGGCTGGAATAGACTGTGTGCAGGATGAGTGGAGTCCTTCATGATACGGCACACCCTCCCCTTGCATCGTTAAGTGTAGAGGTCCGAGGCGGTGGAAAGCCCCCTCTGCAGAGCCATCCTCTCGGCAACAGTGCAGCTGCCGTGCCACACGGTGATGCAGGTGCAGAAAACGCTCTCCACCACATTAACCATATACAGTTTTTCTTATTGATGCATGCGCCAATATGAAACTTCAGTTTCACATTTGTTTATTTGGGAAGTGTGTTGAATCCTAATAGATTTTTTTCAGCAGCCTATCCAGCAAAAGACAAGCAGCTTTTGTTGTAAACATGTAAAAGTCATTTATCTGACCTAAAAAGGGGTTTTGTCAAGATTCTAAAATATTTTCTGCTGCTCAACGTCAGAAGTATGAAGCAGTTTAAGTTAGTTTCTCACGCTCATCCACCTAAGCTATTTAGCTCAGTAGCTAAATACTATTGCTGGACCAGCACAGGAGCATGTCACCAGCAGCGCAACATTTAATCTGTTACACAAAGGAGACTTTGAGTTAGATAAAAAATAAAATAGGATCTAACCTGTATGTGCAGCAATCCTGCTCACTGAAGTCTACAGATTGTTCTTCATATTTAATTGCATCTTATGTTAAAAGTTCAGTTTATTTGAACCAGTTAAACTTCAATCATCTGCAGGGTGGACATTCTATGAAAACTGTCACAAGCATCAACAGAAACACAAGCCATCAGCAAATAACTAAGGATCTTTAGCATCACATTGGTGTTTAAAAATACAATGAAACAAAAACCAATGTACTAGGCAACAACAGAATTTTATTTTTGTGGCATTTATTTTATTAACTTTAAAAGGCCATGGGACTCCATGGTGCCTTCAGTGGCACTTTGTAAATTTCTAAAACAACAAGATGCCAAGAGTGCCCTTTAAAGCCACAACTATTACTTTCAGAAGGCACATAATTAGTTAAAGATTAGCCTGTGAGCAAATAAGGTGTCAAATGATCTTAACACTCATACAATAGAATCAACACCCATTAGTGAAAAAAAAAAAGTGCTATGTGTTATCATTGTATATTCCCATACAATGACGAAATTGGCTCTCTGCATTAACACATCGCACCTGGGATGCACCCAGGTGGAGCGGTGGGCAGCGATGTGGGTGTCCAGGGAGCAATTCGGGATGGGGTGTCCTGCTCAGAGACACCACAAGATGTACAGTGACTGGGGATTGAGTCCAGGACCTTCGGATCCTGAGTCGACTGCCCTGCCCCTACACCATCTAGGAGCCAAAGGGTAGTGAGGGCTACAACCAAACGAGAGACAAAGAAATAAAGAATCTCTCCACCCAGGTCAGAGTCAAAGTTGTCGAGAAGTACAGACCAGTGTTGGTTTATTAAAAAATATCCCAGAACCCTAAACTTCGAACAGAGCTTCATTAAATTCCTTATTAGTAAATAAGAAGTTGTCACCACAGCAAACCTGCCAAGAGTAGCCTGGCCCTCGCCTTCCTACGCAGCTCAGCTCAACTCTAGTTTCCCTTCACTGCTCCGTCTGGGACTTCTCCCATTGAGAAGGATTTCGCTGGCAGATTTTTGGCCGGACCAATCAGAGAACAGAAGGCGGAGTTTTGAACGACGTCGATTTCATGCGCAGTTTGCCCTGCTTAAAATGGCTGCCACAGAAGCGAGCCCGCAAGAAGGAATTTACAAGAAAACACGGTAAAAACTATTATTTCTTTGCTGAGAAAAAAAATATTTCTTAGCTGACGTTATAGCACAAGGGTTCCTGAACAGAAGGCGGAGTTTTGAACGACGTTGATTTCATGCGCAGTTTGCCCTGCTTAAAATGGCTGCCACAGAAGCGAGCCGGCACGAAGGAATTTACAAGAAAACATGGTAAAAACTATTATTTCTTTGCTGAGAAAAAATATCATTTAAGGATGCCCAATGTGCCTTACTGCATATGCCACTTTTGCTTCTATAACAACATCAACTACTGCCTCATGCATATACTGTGTACATTAGCTCATATGCTGCTTTGCCACTTTGCAAATGTCAATGCTAGAACCTTTAGTTTATTTTATAGTTATACTTTTTATACTTTTTTATACTAGTATGCAAAAACTCAGGACAGTATTATGTTCATTAAATGTTTAGTGTTTTAGTTTTAGTTTTAGAGTTGGTGTAAATTTTCATACTCTTATACCACTATGCAAAAACTCAGGACAGTGTTACAGTTTTACTATTTTATGCTTATGTCTATTATTATATGTTTCAGTGTTTCAATGTTTAAGTGGTTACTGTTGCACCGAGGGACTGAGAGAAACGCAATTTCGGTCCTGTGTATGTCCTGTACATATTGCAGTTCTGACAATAAAGTTGACTTTGACTTTGATAAATTTCTTAGCTGACGTTATAGCACAAGGGTTCCTGAGCAGAAGGCGGAGTTTTGAACGACGTCTATTTCATGCGCAGTTTGCCCTGCTTAAAATGGCTGCCACAGAAGCGAGCCGGCACGAAGAAATTTACAAGAAAACACGGTAAAAACTATTATTTCTTTGCTGAGAAAAAATATATTTCTTAGCTGACGTTATAGCACAAGGGTTCCTGAGCTTAACCGTTCCTTAATCAATTCACAAAATGGTCAAATCTGCTAGATTTAAATTGTTTCGGTTTGACTTTTTCCAAACAGCCTCGGGGACGCTACGAAAATAAATTATAAAAAATCGAATTTTATCTCAAATGTTTCATCCAGGCCAACAGTTAGTAAATTAAAGCCATGTAATTACACACTGGTAGCAGAAAAAAATATCCACCGAGTGGTTTCTGAGCTGTTTATCTGAACAGTTAGCCTGGCCCTCGCCTTCCTACGCAGCTCCGCGCAACATACGTCACGGCCAAACGTTAACGATTGGGTAACCTCAGCAGAGTCCACGCCTCCAGCAAGAATCGGTTCTCTATAGTAGAAAGTCCAGACCCTAGTATGAAGCAAAGTGAAGGACAAGGGTCTGGTTTTAACCAGGCTATGCAAAGAGAGGTCTGTGTCCAAACCCTGAGCAGGTAAGGTGGGTGTTAATCAGAGACAAACCATGATGGATCTGTCCACAGAACCACTACAAGCTTAACAGAGCTGGACTTTATGATTGAGAGACAGGAAGAAACTCTTCATAAAATGATCCTTTAGTGTTTGCCAAAGGGCATAAAAAAAAAAAGGGAAAAAAATGTGCTGTGGTCAGATGAGACAAATAACTTCTTGGTCATCAAGGACAACATGTCTTAGAGAAACCCACCACCTCATGCCGAGAACACCATCCCTACAGTGAAGCAAGGTGGTGACAGTATCATACTGTAGGGATATTATTTCCCCATTGGCAAGGACTAAGAAACCAAAGTTGAAGGAAAAGTCAATACAACAAAATATAGAAATAGAAGGAAAAGCTGTTTTTGAGTCATCCAAGAATTTAAGACTGGACCCCTCAGCATAACAAGGACCCCAAACACAGCTGAACCACTTAAATGTCTTTAAATGGTCCAGTCGAAGCCCGGGCACTGGTCTGTTTGGTCACGAGTAGGGATGCACCAATCCACATTTTCTTACTTTCGATCCGATCCCGATACTTAAATCTGGATATCGGCCGATACCGATCCAGTTCCAATATCATCATCATCATTGATTTTATATGAGGCTGTAATCTCCTCTCAAGTACAATGTGTACACATATATGCATGCATGTCCAAAAAGGTAACTTGAAGTAAGTTTTATTAATGTTAGATAAGTTTCAAAGTTACGAGTAAATTCTGCTAACACAAAACGTGTTTTTTAATTTATTCCTAGCTTTAAAGTGGATAATAAAGTAATTACCAGTAATTTAAGTGGTTGTTTAAATTTATTTTATATATTATTTTAAATAAGGGAGTGATGTAAGATTTGTTCTTCTTTCTGCACCCTTTTCATTCAATTTTTTCTTTTTGATGAATTTGTTTTATTTTATCTCTTTTAAATGAATGAATACATTAATTAAATATTAAATAGCTTTATATCTGCCAAGTTCATGGCATAAACCAACACAGACGTTCCTATTTTTAGTATTTTACATCACTTTATAATGTAGCCGTTGTTTTATTTTTATAGAGTTTTTTTGTAATTTTTAATTAATATGCCTTTTTATGGTTGTTTACTGTTGTACTGATAAATATCTCCTGGAGGGTAAACTATATCTTGGTTGCAAGTATCAAGCTACGAAATCCTTCATTTTCTACAATTGATAGTGGTTGGTCATTAATTACCGGTACAAAGAAGTTTAGCAACTTCTTGGTAAACATTTGAGCTCCGTGGTTTCAGCGGTATGTTTTTCTTGTTCAATGTTCAATGTTTCATGTTTCACTCTGATTTCGGTCAGCCGCTCTCAGCCTGTCCCTCCACCGAGACGGGGACACGGCTGGCCGGGTCGGACTGGACGCGGTTGGCCGGGTCGGGATGCCTGTGTTTCGGTTCAGCGAGAGTGGCGTCCCGCTGAAGCCCCGGAGCTCGAATGTCCAACGTAAAACTAACTTGACCGCGGTTTAATGTGGTGCTATGGTTCTGCAGACATTGCAAGTCTAAAATACTTCCACACAGCGGGGACATGTTACGATGAAAAGTTGGCTAGCTGTTAGCTACAGTGCTACTGCACATTGTAGCTGGCTGCAAACTATGAAATGCATGTCCTGAATGTGAGACGGGTCTTATTAGTCTGGGTTCATGAGACACGCCTCCGTTCAGGAAATCCATTCCATATTTTGAAGCCAACTTGCATCATGGATTGGAAGTATCGGCAAGTTTGATCAGAAAATCCGATACGTAAATTATGCTGTATTGGAGGCCGATACCAAATCGGCCCCATCCCTAGTCACGAGTGAACAAAAATTCCAGTATCTAAATGTACAAAGTCTGTGAAATCATATGTAAACAGACATGCTTTCTATCTAAAGGACATTCTTGCACCATATTCATCCACCCGGTCTCTACGATCACAGAACAGTAATCTACTTCACATTCCACAAACCAAATTAAGGACCATGGGAGACCGGGCATTCTGTGTGGCTGCCCCCCGCCTATGGAACTCCCTCCCTGACTACCTGAGAGCTCCACAGTCACTGGTTGACTTCAAAAACGGCTTAAAGACTTTTCTTTTTAAGCAAGCCTATTCTGCCTCCACATGATTTTATCTTGATCTTGGTTGATATTATTATTGATTTTATCACTTGTTTTATTTTTTAAGCAGGCCTATTCTGCCTTCACATGATTCTGTCTTTAATCTTAGTTGATATTATTATTGATTTTACTTGATTTTATCACTTGTTTTATTTGTTGTAGCACTTTGAGATTTTTATTGCCCATTCTTCATAACCTTCATTGGCTTCCTGTCGCCTACAGAATTCAGTACAAAACTGCTCTCATTACACATCAATGCTTACATGGAGCTTCACCAGATTATCTGAAGGATATTCTTATTCCACACTCATCCACCCGGTCGCTGCGGTCACAGAACAGTAATCTCCTTCACATTCCGAGAACCAAATTAAGGACCATGGGAGACCGGGCTTTCAGTGTGGCTGCCCCCCGCCTGTGGAACTCTCTTCCTGACTGTCTGAGGGTCCCACAGTCTGTGGTTGACTTTAAGAGCGGCTTGAAGACCTTTCTTTTCAACCGAGCATACTCTACCTCCTCATGATTCTACTTTTGATCTTAGTTGATACTGTTATTGATTTTACTTGTTTTATTACTTGTTTTATTGACATTTAATTTCTGTTGCACCGTGTAGCACTTTGAGATTTTCATTAATGAAAAGTGCGTTATAAATTGAATTCATTATTATTATTATTATTATTATTATTAATGAAAAGTGCGGTATAAATTGAATTCATTATTATTATTATTATTATTATGCTGCTGTACCTTTGCAGAAGGTAACTACCGGTATGTTGTATTGACTTTTTGGGGGTTGGGGATTTGTTACGTATGCACTACAGCCCCTTCTCCACGGGCGTGGCTTTACTCAGCTCGCATCAACTCGGCATTAGCCTAATGTGTGCCCATTATCTGTTCCTGCTTGGTGTTTGGACCCGCCTCAGCCGTGGTTACAAGTGAGCCGAGCAAGTGATTTTGATGTCAGTAAACTGCAGCCATTGATTGGTCCATCGATTGGTGTTACTGGATGAGCCAAGGCGGTACTTGCAAACTCCTCCTTAACATTTTCAATTGATTGTTGAGCGTTGCTGAGATGGAGAGCTGGATATCAGGTTATTCCATGGTTAAATGATGAGGTGCAAACCTTTTTATCAATTTATGTCACAAGCACATACAGCAAGAGCTCGACAGAGCAATGAGGAACGAGCAAGTTCACTGGGAATTGGTGAAGAAACTGGCTCTCCACATCTACGTTTGCATTTAGTGCAGCCATGACAAAAAAAAAGTCCAACTACTTGACAAAGTGGCCATATTATTAGCATGTTCGCTAAATAGCTACTTCGCAACATGTTAGCAGCATAAGCTAGACCAGAGCTCCCGCCTACCACTCGATGGGCCTGTGATCGGAAAGTCGCAGGTTCAACTCCCTGGACTGACATCAAAATGTGGATGGAAAAGGTGAAACACGCACACATGCCTCTGCCCTCATTTACCCCACTCTGGACCCTTGAGCAAGGCCCTTAACCTCCACCATCTGCTCCTAAACAAGTTCTCTCTTGAAAAAGAGTTATCGTAACTGAATGAGACTACCTATATAAAATAATGGGTAAAAAAAAAAGTCATGCTCATGATCCCACCCAATGAGTGACAGACACCCTCAATGGAGACACACCGACAGTTCAGTGGAACCAAACAGAAACAAAGTGATTTGAGTGGTACTTTTCAGTAAAGAAGTAGTTTACTTTTCAGGTCCTTTTTTTTCTTTCCCCTTTCTTCTTGTTATTTAAACAACCTGAAGCATTTAGGAGCCCACACCTCCACACCCCATGTATCATTTTTAAAGACCAATACGATTCAAGATCAAAACTGAATTTACAAAACAAGTCATTGTAAAATTAATTTCCAAGTTACAACATTTCTTATTCAAACAAGCTTGAAGAACAGTTTACTGTGTTACAAGAAAGACTGATGAATTTATTCTGACCAGGCTGCTGTATGACAGGCCTTTAAGCTGCCTTCTTCGCCCCCACCAAGATTTAACAGCTGAAATCCTCAGAACGCCACAGGAAGTCCTTCCTCCCTGTGGCTATCAAACTTTTCAACTCCTCTTTTCTACACATAGGACAATAATTTAGTCCTGTACTACAACAAACCTGTTAAAAGTTTCTGTCTGCACCTGACCTGCTTTACACCTTAATTGTTATTTTTGCATTCTGTTATTTTATTTTTTTATATCTCGTGTGATTCCTTGTGCATGTTCCTTTATACTGAAACTCTGGCCAAAAAAATTCCTGCGGGACCAATGAAGTTCTATCTTATCTTAACTACATTGCAGAAAAAATGCAGACAGTGCATTAAAATAAAGTTAATGGAAGTAGCAATGAATTAATGAATGAACATACAAATTTAAGATGTAATTTAATTAATTTTCAAACTTAAATAGAAAATCTGACCCTGCAGACACCATCAATGATGCACTCCCCACAGTTGATCCTGAAAATGTATTGAATATCTAGGTTTTAAGGTAACAATAAAACAATGGGTGGGTGGTAGTGATGGTTCAAAACCACTGCAGCTCAATGAATTAATGAATGAACATACAAATTTAAGATGTAATTTAATTAATTTTCAAACTTAAATAGAAAATCTGACCCTGCAGACACCATCAATGATGCACTCCCCACAGTTGATCCTGAAAATGTATTGAATATCTAGGTTTTAAGGTAACAATAAAACAATGGGTGGGTGGTAGTGATGGTTCAAAACCACTGCAGCTCTGAAAGGCCCACTCCCATGTACATACTTTTTTTTTTAAATAAGTATAAAACTTTGACAATAGCGGTTACATCATGTCTTGGTAAATTCCCCATTTCTGACTAAAAGCCTTCAGTCTTTACTAAAGCTCCATTTGTTCATTTCTTTCACTTTGTTGGGTCCAACTAATGAAAATGTCAACCTTCCATAACTCAAATGATGATTGATTTTCTCCATTCGAGCAATAAAAGCAGCATAGCACTCGCCAAGTGAACAGGGGGGAGATCAATACTTCCTAAGAGGGAACCTGAGAAGGAAAAATAAAAGTTAATGTGCATGTTTTTATCATTTCAGTACTCAGTTATGGATATGGGAATGAGGAACAATGCAACAATCTTCCCAATATTTCAGAAAGTCCATCAATGATCTTTCATTGTTCTTTCCATCTTTTCTTCTAAGTTTAAAAGAATGGATCAAATTCACCAAGTAAATTTGATTAGTGCATTAATACTTATGGTTTTCTGAGTTGTTACAGTTATTGCCCCTAATGTCCCAATTCGACCCCTTTGTCCACATGTGTTTCGCCTGAAATCCAGGCATGTAACGAGATCTCGTTGTACGAGATCTCGCGATATTAAACTCCCGCGATATCTCTCGTTGAGAGGTAACGTTGTCTCGCGAGACGCTAATGCTAATGCTAGCAGAGCCCCTAGCAAGTCAGAGTCACGGACAGCATGGCTTCGCCGGATGAAGTTGCTACAGAAGACGCCCCAACTACTGATGGAGGGTGCCGCAGACGCCTCTACATTGATGGAGGGTCCCGGCGCTGCCGACGCTGCCCCGAATGTAAAGACACGCGTGTAAACACCGGTGTGACCGGTGTTGCCAGATAGAGTCCCACCCACCCAAAGCAATCTCTACCCGCAAAAGTCAGAAGGAAAATCGCGGTGAACCGCCCAATCTGGCAACACTGGTGAGTGACGGCTGCAGAGTCAGTGCTGATGCGGATATTTATGTTCAATTTTTGGAAAGTCCTGCGTGAATATCTATTTTTTTAAACAAAGTTGAACGTTCTAAGGTCTAAGGAGATTCAATCAGTAAAATGAAGACATCAGTTGGGTTTGTAATACATGTTAAAACAGAATAAAAGCCTTTTTGCGGCATAAAACCGATCTTTGAAGTTTTCTTGAACTAATATTAAAATCTCGTCTCGTTCTCGCGAGATCTGATTTGTCTCGTCTCGTCTCGTGAGTTTTGTGTATCGTTACACCCCTTAAGACTTACTCTGACATTTGGGAACAATCGGGACATTTCAAGCAAACATGAATGGAAAAGTTGGGACATTAGGGAAGTAATGCATAGTTTATGGTTAAAAGTGTTTAGTACAGAATGTTTAAATCTTGTTAAAAGATCAAACTTTTTAAAAATTACTCTTTCAATCAATTAATAATAAATTAATTGAAAGTACATTATTTACAATTCTCAAACTTCAAAACTGGAAGTATCGATACAGTATAAGACTTTAGGAAATGGCAGAGGTTTGTTATTAAGACAAAAAATAAAAATACATAAAAAGTCTGCTGTGTTTCATGCCAGAGATTCAGACTAAAGCTAGGTTTATACTAGTGTCTCACGTATTTTACCCCCCGTTGAGTGAACCCAGCGATGATGCAATTGCGTGTGTGTCACCGACCACATTGAGTGTTTATACTTGGAGACG
>JBBPBX010030780.1:0-26893 GCA_038048925.1 Garcialebias charrua
GTGTCTCACAGAAGGGGGAGAAGTCCATAAACATTCTCACGACAGGCCATGAGAAGTCCCATTTTACAGTGGTTCTGGCCTATGGTGCTGACCGATGCAAACTTCTCCCCCTGGGAATCTTTAAAAGGAAGACAATGCCAAAAGAGGACTTCCGCCCCAGAGTAGTGGTCGCGGTGAAGCCGAAAGGATGGATGGATGAGCCGATGATACTGCATTGGATCACCAAATGCTTCGTCCATTGTCCTGACAGGTTCTTCAGAACCAAGAAGGCTCTCCTGGTTATGGACAGCATGAGGGCCCACATAACTGATGCCATGCGGGCCAAAATAAAGACTCTCAACACTGTGCCAACAATAATACCAAGGGGGCTAACCAAACTGCTCCAGCCACTGGACATCAGCGTGAACCGGAGCTTCAAGTCCTCCCTTAGAAAGTTGTGGGAGGAGTGGATGGTCTCAGGAGAGCACTCTTTACTGCCACTGGCAGGATGCGTCACGCCACCTTCTCCCAGGCGGTGGAGTGGGTGGACAAGGCCTGGGTATCAGTCACCACCAAAACCATAGTGGCAGGTTTTAAGAAGGCCAGCATCCTCCCACATCCTGCTGGAGCTGCTGCTGGTGCTGATGCAGAGGACAGCAGTGAGGAGGAGGAGATGGAGGGACAGGGACCTCTGACCACTGGGAAGCTGCCTCCATCACTTGCTGAACTGTTTCAGTGACACTGAGGACGAGGAGT
Source organism: Garcialebias charrua (assembly GCA_038048925.1). NCBI lineage: Eukaryota > Metazoa > Chordata > Actinopteri > Cyprinodontiformes > Rivulidae > Garcialebias > Garcialebias charrua. The sequence goes on from JBBPBX010030780.1 coordinate 736, forward strand.
TTCTGGGGTTTGAGTAAGGGGAAAATTTTTTGTAAATTTTGTAAATAAAAACCATAAAATAAATATCCGTTTCTGTCATATGTACCGGTAGTAATTCTAAAGCTGCTTTATTTATGTGGGTGTAACTGTCAAAGTGCATTTCTGAACAAAAATTAAAGTGAGACTAGCCTGGTTAAAACCACACCCTGTCCTTCACTTCGCTTCGCTTCAGACTAGGGTCTGGCATTCCTCCCATTAGCCGTGTTTCCATCAAGGTTTCTAGCTGCGCAATTTGAAATAGCGCAGCAGAAAAGCTTAATGGAAACGGCAAATTGCGAGGTTACTTCCTGAATTACGCTAAAAAGTTTTTACGCTCGCTTGAGGTGGTTTTTGGGATTTGAGATGCGCTAAACGACAAATGGAAACACATTTTCCGACTCATTTCTGACGTAGCGAAAATTCACGTCACGTGACGTTCAGCTGTTTCCGCTCCGGACAACATGTAACATCGCTAAAACTAGTTGGCATGACAGAATAAATACAACTCGCCCGATAGCAACACGTACCTGAAATATTCTCTCGATTTTGACGAGATGTGTGGCCGGGTTCTGTTTTCAACTGCTACTTCCTGTTTACTGTAGACATGCGCAGTGCTGACGTCTGACGTAATGACGCTGACGTCTGACGTAATGACGCTGTGCGCGGCTTGGTAGAAGCGCTTCAAGCCAGCAGATGGAAACACTTCTGATCTGCATTAATTTGTATTTACATATTTGCGAGGTAGCTCAAAATACGAAATGAAAATGGATGGAAACACAGCTAATGAAAACGATTTCTCCTGGAGATTTTTGAATGGACCAATCAGAGAACAGAAGGCGGAGTTTTGTTAGTTTAGCCTGGCGAGGTCCAGGCTATCAGATAAATTGCTCAGAAACCACTCGGTGGATATTTTTTCTGCCACCAGTGTGTAATTATATGGCTCTAATTTACTGACTGTTGGCCTAGATAAAACATTTGAGATAAAATTCGATTTTTTATCATTTATTTTCGTAGCGCACCCGAGGCTGTTTGGAAAATGTCAAACCGAAACTATTTAAATCCAGCAGATTTGACCATTTCGTGAATTGATTTAGGAACTGTTAAGCTCAGGAACACTTCTGATATAACGTCAGCTAAGAAATATATTTTTTATCAGCAGAGAAATAATAGTTTTTTACCTTGTTTTGATGAAAATTCCTTCGTGGCGGCAGCCATTTTGAATGACGACGTCAGTCGACATCGTTCAAAACTCCGCCTTCTGCTCTCTGATTGCTCAGGAACACTTCTGATATAACGTCAGCTAAGAAATATATTTTTCTCAGCAGAGAAATAATAGTTTTTTACCTTGTTTTATTGAAAATTCCTTCGTGGCGGCAGCCATTTTGAATGACGACGTCAGTCGACGTCGTTCAAAACTCCGCCTTCTGTTCTCTGATTGGTCCGAACAAAAATCTACCGGAGAAATCCTTGTGGATGGGGGAAGTCCCAGACTGTGAAGTGAAGGGAAATGAGAATTGAGCGGAGCTGTGCAGGAAGGCGAGGGCCAGGCTAAAGTGAGACACACTCTTGGAATGTCAGCTAACATATATTTTTAGGCGTTTCTGTAGTTAAAATTTAATGATGTTGGTGTTATTTATGTTCTAAAATAAGCTGATTTGTAATCATTTATTAACAAAAATTTAACTGTGACACACTCTTAAAAAAGGTCAGCTAACAAATATTTTTAGGCGTTTCTATAGTTAAATTTTAATGAAAGTCAGCTCGCGCTGAGCAGCGGAAATGCTGTGTACGGATGCGCGCTTGGTGTTATTTACGTTCTAAAATAAGCTGATTTGTAATCATTTATTAACAAAAATTAAACAGACACACTCGTGCTGCGCGTGCACGTTTTGTTTTATCAGACATAGCTAGCTAGCGAAACAAATTTTTAAATACAGCTCATTTCACAATTACGTTCATTTATTAAGGAAAAGTTCAGTTCAGACACACATTTGCTATAATTTTTATCAAACAAACAATTGTTTTTAAGTGTTAATCTTCTTAAAAGCCTTGCTGTGCTCCTTTGGCAGACATTTGCAACAGAGCTAAACACTCGGTCCACATTTCCGGGTTGACTCAGCGGTGACGTGTCACGTCAGCGGTAGATGACACGTTACGTCGGCGGTGACGTAGGTGCGACCTATATTCCGGTGCGACCTATTTATGGCTTTTTCCAATTTATTGTCAATAATTGGACAATGCGACCTATATTCCGGTGCAACCTATATTCCGGAAAATATGGTAGCTGTGTTTTTTAGCAAGATAGCTCATAAACCACACAGCGGATTTTCTTGAAACTTACTGAGCGTAATTATTTGGTGGTCATTTACAAACTGTTAGCTGCAGAAGATGTTTAGAGCTAAAAAAAAATCGCTCTTTTAGCATGTTGTTAGCAGTAGCTACCTAAACGGATACCTACTGTTTAGATAAACAGCTCTTAAACCACTCGACGGATATTTTTTAGGTTTACAGAGTTTAATTATATGGGTTTCATTTACAAACTGTTGCCCTGTATAGGACATTCGAGATAAATTTCGTTTTTTTAGAGACTAAACCGTGTCGAGTTAGCTTCGATTCATTTCTGTGTATATCGTAATAGCTCTTAAACCACTCGGCGGATATTTTTTAGGCTTACAGAGTGTAATTATATGGTTTAATTTACAAACTGTTGCCTTGTATAAGACATTTGAGATAAAATTCGATTCATTTACAATTTATTTTCGTAGCGCCCGCGTCCGTTTGGAAGACGTCAAACCGAAACAATTTAAATCTAGCAGATTTGACCATTTCGTGAATTGATTAAGGAACGGTTAAGCTCAGGAACCCTTGTGCTATAATGTCAGCTAAGAAATATATTTTTTATCAGCAAAGAAATAATTGTTTTTACCGTGTTAATCTTGTAAAGTCCTTCCGTGCTGGCTCGCTTCTGTGGCCGCCATTTTCAGCAGGGCAAATGAGGCGCTGATGCGTCACGTAGCGGTGACGCATAATAGATGCGACTTATAGGGCGAAGCGGCGTACTTATGGATTTTTCCAAATTATTCCCAATAATTGGACAAAGCGACTTATACACAGAAGCGACTTTTACGCCGAAAAGTACGGTATGTGATCTGTCTAGAACAGGGAACTTTCTTGAAAATGAGTCCTTGTGAATCAATTAGACTAATCTGTATAAATAAAGGTTAAATAAATAAAATGCTGCAGGTCCGAGTCTCACTGAGCTGATGCAGCTAACAGCAGATGAAGCATACAGTATATTTAAACGTAGTGAGAAAATATGTGGGGTACTTCACAGTTGTTTAAGGGGGTCTCAGAAAGTCGGACTTTGTATGACTGAAGTGGAACTTTGAGATTGTTTCATACAAATGATTTACACAACCCAAGTTTTAGATTGAGGTTATCCAAGTTTTACCATAGAGTGCTGTGTTAAACTAACATTAGAGATGTCTAAATGTTTAACAATCTTTGCAGAAAAACTGTTTTGTTCTATCATAACTTCACACTTTTTGTACATTTGCTTTATTTTATCTTTAAACCTGTGTCTCACTGCTATAGTTTTTTTTTGTCCCTCAAGTTTTTACAGATTTCAGAGTGCATTTGGGGTCAGGGTTATACAGTATTCCGTTTATGGACAATTCTAAATTGATTATTAAGTGGGAACATCACGTTACTGTATTATTTAATGTTGCATCCGTTAAAAAATAATCCTGCATGCCACCCTGGACTCTTTCCATCAGCCGTAGACCACTGAGGTTCTCCAAGAACACCACAGGAAGTCCTTCCTCCCTGTGGTTATCAAACTTTTCAACTCCTCCCCTTTTTCTAAACATAGGATAATAAAATTAATCCTGACCACAAACACTTTAATGTTTCTGTCTGCACCGGACTTGACCTCTCCGTTATTTTTTATATTCTGTTATTTTTATATCTTGTGTGATTCCTTGTGCATGTTCCTTGTATTGAAACCCTGACACAACAATTTCCTGTGGGATCAATAAAGTTCTTATCTTATCTTAATGTAACGGCCTGTTGAGAAACACAACTTGGAACTCTAAAGTTTAAAGAAAACTCAGTGCCCAGACTGTTTACTCAGCAAAGGAGATGACTGACCGAAGTGTGAAGCAGCTCCTTCTGTATTGAAAACTACAATTTGGTATTGAACAAGGAAAGAGACCAGTCAAGAGCACTGGGGTAACAGTCTATTAAACATATTTATGGAAGCAGATGACGCTGGCCCAGGACTAAAAATAATTTCAAGACTCTATAGGGGTTTACAACAAATGAAAGGAAGCTCTTTGCATGCAAAACAGAAATGAGAGTGGGAAAGAAATTTAGTCTGAATTCTTTTTTATTTAATTTTTTATAAATTTATTCATTTTAAAATACAATATAAAACAATCCCATATACGATAATACAAAATATAAAATGAAAGGTAGCAGAAAGAAGAAAAATCTTATTATATCTGCCCCTTTTTTCAAACAATTAGTTCAAACAATAATAATCTTCAAGTAACAGAACAAAATGAATAACTTTGTAATTTTTCTAACTTTACTACTTTGTAGATAAAACTCCACACAGCTCCAGCATTAAACAAAAATAATGTGGGAGAAGCTCTGATGCAGCTCAAAGGTAACTTGTTTTCTCATATTATACAACTTACTTATAGACAAGTTATACAACAAACTTATTGTAATTTGTCGTTTAACAGGTTGGGAGAGACCAGATGAGACACATCGCCTGGGGCCAGTTCTAAATGATACAATGTATGTTTATAAATTACAATTCAGAAGAGATTTTGTGTAAACTTGCACAGGTTTTGAAATTTTGTTAAAGATTTACTAAATATGAATCAATATGTTAAAAAAAAAAAGAAGTCTTGTCTGTATTTAATGTATGTATCAATGATTTTTTTTCATACTCTTATACCACTATGCAAAAAAAAAAACTCAGGACAGTGTTAGTTTTACTATTTTATGCTTATGTCTATTATTATATGTTTCAGTGTTTCAATGTTTAGATGTTTACTGTTGCACCGAGGGACTGAGAGAAACGCAATTTCGGTCCTGTGTATGTCCTGTACAGTACATATTGCAGATCTGACAATAAAGTTGACTTTGACTTTGACTTGACTTTGATGTTTTTCCACTACATTAGGGCTTAGTGTATTACTAGTTGATGTTTCTCTTAGTTAATTCTAGATGTTATTACTGTTTTTCTCTTGCATTTGTTGTTGGATGTAACTCGGACCCCGTGTACATAATCTCGTTTTCATCACATGTACCACATGCGGTGCAAATGACAATAAAGACTCTCTGACTCTGACTCTCTGACTCTGATTTTATTTTGAGTTAAAGGTTACTGCACTATTAGCCTGGCCCTCTCCATTCCTACGCAGCTCCGCTCAATTCTCATTTCCCTTCACTGCTGGGTCTGGGACTTCTTCCATAGAGAAGGATTTCTCCGGTAGATTTTTGACCGGACCAATCAGAGAACAGAAGGGGCTGAGTTTTTGGCCCCTAACCCACGCCCCCACCTGTCCCAGCGTGCAGCCAGCGAACATTCGCATGTTCTCATTCAAAGCGATGCAAAGCGATGCAGGACTGTTTTATATGTGACACAAATTTATTAATTTCCCCTTCTTAATCCCTTATCTGGAGTCCGCTGAGTACAAATGAATAAGAAAATGACTGAGGTTGTCACGAGAGAATTAAACTCGGGTTTTACGTTGCTGCCCGAGTCCCTGCAGATTTTCTGGTCTTCTGGTGTGCTGGACCAGCGCTCCATGGTTTTATTTTATTTTTTTAGAACGTTTTATTAACATATAAACACAGAATATGCAGCTGCAGCGAGAGAAAATGCAGCAGGAGGCGGAGCAGATGTCAAGTTCAACAGACCACGGGGGAGCAGCCATATATGGCTCTGAGGGGGAGGGAGCAGAATGCTTTCCCTGTTCAAAATTTTTCTAAGATCCAATGGTTTTGTTCCTCAGCAGAGGCCACGCCTCCAGCAACAATCGGTTCTCTGTGGAGAAAGTCCAGACCCTAGTACTGTACGAAGCGAAGTGAAGGACAAGGGTCTGGTTTTAACCAGGCTACTGCACTATGGTAGGCTGAAGTCGGTTTACTTTTGTATTTATATATTTTTAAATTATTTGTATGTGATGGACTGGAGACATGTCCAGGTGTCCCCCGCCTCTCGCACAGTGATGGCTGGACATGGATACATTGACCCCCGAGACTTGAAAAGGAAGAAGTGGGTAAAGATGATGGATGGATGAATTATTTGTTCCTAGATTTATATTTTTATTTTATTGTTTTAGAGAAATCCAGGCAACTAAGCTAACCTAATACTGTACTGGTAATTTGAGTTACAGAATTTAATGCATTCCTGTATTATTTGTTCCTATTTTTGGTATAAATATCAAATGGTGCAAAAAATTTGATACAGTAAAGGAACCTAAAATTATTGTTTTAAATAAATGTTCTATTTGTTTACATTCTTGTTTAATATTCTCTGTTTAAAATTATTGTTTTAAATAAATGTTCCATTTGTTTACATTGTTGTTTATACATTGTTGTTCATTCTTTTCAGATTGTCAGTTACAAAACTGAAACTAAATCTATGACCATTTTAATAGAAAAATCGTTTCTGAATCGAAAAAAAAAAATCAATTTTGAATCGAATGGTGACACCAAAAATCGGAATTGAATCGATTCTCCAGACACAGAGATTTGCACCCCTATTATGCACGGTTGATGATAACTTAAAAGTCTTTGCTATTTTATATTGGGTAACACCATTCTGGTATTGCTGCACTATCTTTCTGTACAACAATGGTGGAATTGGTGATCCTCTTACCATCTTGGCTTCTGAGAGACACAGACACTCGAGAAGCTCTTTTTATACCCAATCATGTTGTCAATTGACCCACTTAGTGTTAATTGGTCTTCCAACTGTTAGTTATATGCTCAATTTCCTTTTTCCAGCCACTTATTGCTACTTGTCCCAACTTTTTTGGGATTTGTTGACACTGAAATTTTGAAGCAACATATTTTTCCTTTAAAATGTTACATTTACTCAGACTGAATTTTTGATCTGTCATCTATGTTCTACTACAAATAAAATATTGACATTTGCCATCTCCACATCATTGCATTCAGTTTTTATTCACAATTTGTTTAGTGTCCCAACTTTTTTGGAATCCGGTTTGTATCTTGATATGTAAACATCTGCTAAGTTCATGACACAAACCAATACAGGCATGTTCCTCCTTTTAGTGTTTTACATTTGTATGTAGCTTTTTGTTTCATTTTTAATATAATTTTCTTCCCATTTATTTTTTCAATTTATATTCTTTCTTTTATGATTGTCTACTGTTGTCATCAATCTTTGTTAGAATCAGGTCTCTCTTGTAAATGAGTCCCTGAGGCTCAATGAGACTACCGTAAACTGTAGAATTAAAGGTTGAATGAATGAAAAATCCCTTTGCAATCATAGAGAGGAACCAAGAAATAAATAAATAAGTTAATTATCAATCAATTATTTACAAACCAATTCAAGTACCGGTAGTATTTTTTCCAAACTGAGTAAAAGAACAGAAAGCACTGCACGAGTGTTTGTAAAATAGCTTTGCAGAATCAGGAAGGCATTAAACAGAACATACACAAGAATGGACCATTCACCATTCAAACAAACTGCAGGAGCCAGCACTTCCAGTCAGAACCAGGACAGCATGGTAATAATAATAATAATAATAATAATAATTTTATTTAAAAGCGCCTTTCAGGACACCGCAAGACACTTAACAAACCAATACAGTGTAATACAGATCAAACATTATCAGCAACAAATTGAAATATAAAATACATAAAGGTTATAAAATGCAGGATAATAAAAATACATTTAGTAAAGTTAATGATAAGCTAGTCTGAAGAGATGCGTTTTCAGGGCTGTCTTGAACAGAGAAAGGGAGGTGGTGTTTCGAAGGTCTGGTGGTAGGAGCGTTCCAGAGATGAGGGGCAGAGCAGGTGAAGGCCCTGCTCCCCATGGTGGAGAGGCAGGCAGAGGGTACATGGAGATGTAGCAAAGAGGAGGATCTGAGAGAGCGTGATGGGATGGAGATTTGTAGGAGGTCAGATAGATAAGGAGGGGCAAGGTTGTGGATAGCTTTGAACGTGAGGAGTAGAATTTTGAAGATGATGCGTGATTTAACCGGGAGCCAGTGGAGCTGCTGCAGGACAGGAGTGATGTGGTTATAGTAGGAGGTTTGAGTGATGACACGGGCAGCTGAGTTCTGGACCATCTGTAACTTGTGGAGAGATTTGTTGGGGAGGCCGTAGAGAAGGGAGTTGCAGTAATCGATACGGGAAGTCACAAGACTGTGCACCAGGATGGCTGTGGAGCGGGGTGTGAGAGAAGGACGGAGACGGTTAATATTACGGAGGTGGAAATAGGCAGACCGAGTAATATTGTTGATGTGTGAAGTGAAGGAGAGAGTGGTGTCGAGGATGACACCGAGGCTCTTGACCTGAGGGGAGGGGGATAGCAGAGAGTTGTTAAGGGGGACGAGAAGATGTTCTGATTTTGAAATAGAGTTTTTGGTACAGACGAGAATGATTTCTGTTTTGTTACTGTTTAGTTGAAGGAAATTGTTAGAAAACCAGTGATTTAGCTCAATGAGACAGTCGGTGAGGATGGAGGGTGGGTGGGTGGAGTTAGGTTTTGATGACAAGTAGACCTGTGTGTCATCAGCATAACAGTGGAAATGGACGCCATATTTAATAATAATAATAATAATAATAATAATAATAATTGTCTAATCTTGTCATCTGCGTATGTTTCCCATACACAGACGAAATTCGTCTCTGCATTTAACCCAACCACCTACCAGGCGGTGCAGTGAGCAGCCATAGAAGGCGCTCGGGGAGCTGGAGAAATAGGTGTGCACTCATAGACACCCCAAGATGTGTAGCGGCCGGGACGCGAACCCGCGTCCTTCGGGTCCCAAGTCAAACGCCCTAACCACTACACCATCTTGGCTCCTTCATATTTGCGCAAGATGTGACCTAGAGGAAGGAGGTAAATGATCTAGAGGAAGGAGGTAAATGGTGAAGAGGGGTCCGAGGACAGAGCCTTGGGGGACACCCGTGGAGACAGGGGAAGACTGGGAACGGAAGGATTTAAGCTGAATGAATTGAGTGCGGTCAGAGAGATAGGAGTTGAACCAGTCTAACGGGGTACCTGAGATGCCAATGGAGGTTAGTCTGTTGAGGAGGATAGAATGACAGATGGTGTCGAAGGCAGAACTTAGATCAAGAAGAATGAGGATGGACAGAAGACCAGAGTCAGCAGCAAGAAGAAGGTCGTTAGTAATTTTTATTAGAGCTGTTTCGGTGCTATGGTGGGGGACGAAAACCAGATTGAAACTCTTCATAAATGTTGTTGTTGGACAGGTGTGAGTGAAGTTGACTAGCAACAGTTTTTTCAAGAATCTTGGAGATGAAGGGCAGATTGGAGATCGGACGAAGATTACTGAAGTTGGTAAAGTCAAGACCTGGTTTCTTGATGATGGGGGTGATGGCAGCAGATTTGAAGGCTGTGGGAACAATGCCAGAGGTTAGGGAGGAGTGGATGATATTAGTGATGATAGGGAGCAGAGACGGGAGACAGGATTTAACAAGAACTGTGGGAAATGGGTCAAGTTGACAGGATGAGGACTTGGACTTGCTGATAATGTCAGCAATGTCATCAGCAGAGGGGAGGGAGAAGACAGAGAAAGGGAGGGAGGGAGGAGGGGGGAGTTCAACAAGGATGCTGGGGGCAGTATTTGGTCCAAGGTGTTTATGAATTGAAATAATCTTTTCATTGAAATATGACATCAGGGAGTTGCAAAATTCTGTGGAAACCATGTGAGAGGGTAGAGAGTTAGGAGATGAGACAGAACGGTGAAGGAGAGAGAACAATGTTTTTGAATTACCAACATTAGAACTGATGATGTCTGAGAAGTAGCTGGATTTGGCTTGAGAAATACTGTTCTTGTAATGGATGAGGTGGTTTGCATAAAGTTCCTTGTGAATTGTGAGACCGGATTTTTTTTATAAAGATGCTCTAGCCGCCGACCTTTGGTTTTCAGGGAGCGGAGTTCTGTAGTGAACCAGGGTGCAGAGTTGGAGAAGGAAACAGTCCGAGTTTTCAGAGGAGCAACAGAGTTAAGGATGTTGGTTAGGCTGGTGTTGTATAATGTGACAAGATCATCTGGGTTGGAGGAGTTGAAAGTGGAGAAGGTATAATTAATATGAGATAAAAGAATGTCATGGTTGATATTCTTTATATTACGGAAGAAAAGAGTGCGTTGAGGTTTATCTGAGGAAAATTTAAGATCAACATTGAATGAAATCATCAGGTGATCAGTAAATGGAAGTTCATCAGAAGAACAGTCAAGAGGAGAAAGTCCAGAACAGCATATTAAGTCCAGGGTGTGGCCTTGTCTGTGCGTTGGAAAGTTGATGAATTGTTGAAAGCCGCAGCTGTCCAGGCAAGATGTGAAGTCCCTGGTGAGGGGGTTGTTTTCTTCATCCATATGGACGTTGAAATCGCCCAGCAGGATGACATTGGGTGAAAGAGCAGTTAGATGAGCCATTAGACCAGCAAAGTCATTCATGAAGGAACTGTTCACTTTTGGCGGGCAGTAGATTGTGGCGACAACGGTGGGTGTGGGGCCAGCGAGCAGACACACAGTGTGTTCAAAGAAGGAGGAGGTGTGAACCGGAGTGACCTTCCAGTTCTCGCAATGAATTATCGCGAGACCTCCTCCACGGGCCGAGGCGCGGGCCTTGGCGATGCAAACAAACCCAGGAGGAGTGGACTCGTTCAGATTTAAAATAGTAGTTTTGTTGCTGTAACGTTTCTTTTAAGCAGATGAAATCCAGTTTTCGGTCAGATATTAGATCATGAATAAGCTGACCTTTGCCCGTGAGGGAGCGAACGTTCAGAAGTCCAAACTTTACGGAGGAGGCGGAAGTAGTGACTGGAGCGTTAGCCGACCGAGCTAGGTTGGCTAACGTGCTGCTACTATTAGCGGTCCGAGCATTGCGGCGTGAAGAATGGCGAGTCAGACCAGATGGAGGTTATGGGATGAGCCTAGTCGGCGTCGAGTCGACGGCGCGAGCCCCGGTGGATGTATCTCCGACGAGGATGGAAGGCAATTTCCTCAAGAGGGAGTACAGGTGGCGCGGCCGGTAGAAAGCGAAGACGAAGGAGCTCGATAGCTGAATAATGGAGCAGGTCAGACGCTGGGTGGTGGAGGATGATCAGCAGGAGAGTCCAAACGAGAGCAGGCAGCAGATAAATCCAAGTAAAATCCATGTTTGTTTTTGAGTAGAAATGCCCAGGCAAGGATCGGTGAAAAAACAGCAGAAAGTACTGAATAAAACAAAAACAAGAAAAAAGTATGAGGAGCAGCTGCAGCTAGGTGCGCACGCGTTCACTCCCGGAAGCAAGTTGGTGTCAGATCCATCTTAACTTAATAAACACAGAGCATATTGCTGCATCTCTGCTACTTTATGTTTACTGCATCACACATTAGCTTCCTGTTTAAAATGGCAAACATCAAATTTAACGCTACTAAAAGGACTTTGTATAAGAACACAGCCAAAAGAGAAAGCTTTGCTGAGAACATGGAGGGAGGGGAACATGGAGCAGAAACACTGCAGATGAACAACCAGAGATAAAGCTGAAAGGAGGTGAGGACAACATGATAAAGTGTGTGCCCCTGACCCCACTACTGCTCAGTCAAAGTTCTTTAGCCTCCAGTTTTCAGGTGCTTTCAGGTCGCTCTGGACGGTTTGATTATATCATAGAGAAATCCAACTTTGTAGTTTTGGTTTGAACCTGCAGATGTTTGGGAAATGTTTGGTGCAGGAGAATAATTCATCATTTATTCAAAAATATCTCTGGGCAAACTAGTAATGTAAGAAGGCTGAGCTGCTCATTGTCAATCATAAAACAGATTTAATCAACCTAATGCCCTATTAGGGATGGTTTTGATCCAGACGTATTATCTTACTCCTCCAAGTAGAGCTGCTTGATTTTGGGGGGGAAAAAAACTACATCATGAATGTCTTCAATCTGCAGAAGGTTCCCCATATTTGCCACAATCCAGTAAATGTAGAAACTACAGTACACTCATCATCCAGCAGTGTTCCCCATGGTCCCTCGTCTTGGCAGGGCCCTCATCTCTAGGAGGACAGGAAGGTAGCAGGACGCATGAGAAAAGCAGAATGCTACGTCCATAGCTTTTTAGCCAGTGCGTCTGTACTCTTGACCCTAGCTTAGTGCTACGTCAGAGCTGTCAGTTTGGGTGAAGGACATTTCCGTAAGCAAGGCACTCTGTTATTTTGACAGGGCTGGGCGTCCTCCTTGTATAACAGTAGGGCAAACACTGCAGTATGAAGCTCTTTATTAACGATCAGCTGCAAGTGATAAAAGACAACTACTGTGTCTGTATCTGCATGAGCTCAGGTCTGGTAACCAACAAGCATTAAGAGTGTCTAGAGAAGATCAATACTGTACAGTAGTCCTGTTCCACTCTCAGGACAAGACTCTGTCGGATAATTTGTTCCATGAGGGCAGAGACCAAAAATAAGTGACAACTAGAACAACATATTATGAGACATGGGTTGGTTGCTGCTTTTAAGGTGTTGCAAAGTCACACACCACTGTTCCTAAGGTTTATGAGCCTTAAATACCAAGGACAAATTATTCATCAGCCATGTTCAAGTAAACATGTTTTTTTTTTAGAGTCAATACAAGTTAAAGCAATAAAAGATGTCAAATACACTATTTTTCAACATATATATATTTTTTATGCTTCTAACAATTCCTATATCATTAAAAACTGATTTCTGGCAGGGGGGGGGGGTCTTGGTGCAGCTTATTTGAAAATGAATGCAACTCCAACTTTGGCTCTCCTCTGCTTTACTCCACTTCTGCAGACCCTTGTCCTCACAGGTTGAGTCAGCATTTCTCTTAAAAGGTGAAAAGGTTTTCTTCATCGTCTTTAACCTGGTGTCTCCATTTCCATTGTTCTCCCTCTGACTGTTTACATATAAAGATTTATTTTAAACGACTGAATATCCGCCACAAGCGCAGACTATCCGAAGTGCACTGGTCAATGTTCAAGTTGAGTGTAAACAAACGACTCGCAACTGTTGATAAAAATAAATAAAAGAACCTGACTTTGCTGATTTTACTCATTTCTTAAATTATACGGTACGCTCTTGGTAGTCGATGCATACTGAATGTTTTTATTTATTATTCCTTAAAGGAGAAATGAAAAGTGTTTTTAAGCTAATAGTAGTCTAATGAAAAGCATAAAATAAGCTTGTTGAGAAATTTTCACAAGTCAAAAATGTCATCCTAACTCAAATTTAGACTTTGCAAAGTGAAAAAATTCTCATCTGGTGTTTTTGACCCCCCTCCTCCTGCCTGCTCTCCGTCCCCTGAATATGACGTAGGCAGTGCAACGAGTCGTCCCTCATACAGTAATATTAGTGTGTGTATCTAGTTGTGGACAAAAAGGTTTCAGTGTGTAGCAATTATGGATGCAGCAAAAAAAATCTATTTTTTAAAGAATCAAGATTCTTAGTCCTGGCGATTCAGAATCTATTCTAAAAGCCCCAAAATCGATTTTAAAACTTTTTTTAAAATTTTATATTGTATTTTTACCGCTCCTGTGCATTCGGCCGCTGTAGAATTTTGGCCGTGTAGGGCCACCGTAGTTAGTTAGCCAGGCAGCTCCCAATGGAGCCTGCTAGCAAGGAGGGAGACAGCATGTTTCAACTTGCTCCTTCATCTTTAAAAATCATTTTAGATCCTACTATGTTCTGGGGAAGACAGAGCTTAACAAGACATTGGTAACTGTTTCAGGACATTTTCAACACCCCCACTTCCACGTTAGCATACGGCGCTAGCATGCTAACGTTAGCATACGGCGCTAGCATGCTAACGTTAGCATGCGGCGGCTAACGCACGGCTATTCGTATTTCCAGGATAGAAATGCCCATTAATGCACTAAATCACCAAACTGTTTTTGACAAACTAAAGTGATATCCTTCAGATTCAAAAAAGTCTTCTGCTTCCATTTTAAATGACAGACAAGAGGACAGTAATGATGGGTTTATAGCTTCAGTGTTATTGTAAGATAGCAAAGGAGGTCTTAATTGTGTCATAAAAGTGCGTCCAGAAAATTACTACAGAAATCACTGTACTTCGGCATGTAGCAGGAAAAATGTAAAAAAATATTTCTTTAAGCTACTGACTTGAAAAAAGCATACTAAGTATGTTTATGTGTGTTGTTTACTATATGAAATTCTTGTTATATCGATTTTTTCAGATTTGATTACATTTCTCCTTTAAATGACAGATGATTCACAAACAAAGTCTAATGAAAAACAGAAAATGTGTTGAGCAGAGAGCTAACTTTAACAGACTTTATACAAAGTGTGAGTTTTATCTACAGCTCTGCATTTCTGTCAAAAGGGCAAACACAAAGAGAAGCTGGGCTCCATGTTATTCCCAGACAGTTGTGTCAGACGGACCTGTGGAATATTCCATGATGGTCCTCTGTGGACGGCCCACTACCCAGAGACCCCGCTGACACAACACATACCAGTCCACAGGGACACAACACAGACACAACACGTTCTCTCTCAGAACACGCAGCGTTGCAGAAATGAGGCCAGCATACTGACTGATCAACGACTTTACACAGAAGAATAAAACAAAACAGACTCAGCTCACCACGTCAGCGTTTCAGTGAAGCAGCTTCCAAATTCAATCACATGAAACCTTTCACTCAAGATGGCCATCTTGGTTTAACAGTCCCTGAAGCCTCAACGTTAGCCGACGTAAACCGAGTTTTGATTTCTTGTCTCAAACACTGTGCAACAAAACCCAAATGAAAGCACTTTAATTTTTGTACATTTTAAGGTGGAGCTCTGTGGAAAACAATATTTTACCAGTTGTAATGTTACTTTACAGTTGAACCCAAAATGTCTACTTCTGGGCCTCTCAGACCCTCTGATTAAGCCTGAACACAAACGGCTTTATAACTTGTTGACTTTCACTGCCAGGAAGAATACTTTGCTTTTCTGGATTAAGGATTCTGGACCTTCAATGAGATTCCATCCATCCATCCATCTTCTTCCGCTTATCCGGGGTCGGGTCGCAGGGGTAGCAGCCTAAGTAGGGAGGCCCAGACTTCCCTCTCCCCAGCCACTTGGAGCAGTTCCTCCGGGGGAATCCCAAGGCGTTCCCAGGCCAGCCGAGAAACATAGTCCCTCCAGCGCGTCCTGGGTCTTCCTCTGGGTCTCCTCCCGGTGGGACGTGCCCGGAACACCTCACCAGGGAGGCGTCCAGGAGGCATCCTAACCAGATGCCCGAGCCACCTCAACTGGCTCCTCTCGATGTGGAGAAGCAGCGGCTCTACTCCGAGTCCCTCCCGGATGACTGAGCTTCTCACCCTATCTCTAAGGGAGAGTCCAGACACCCTGCGGAGAAAACTCATTTCAGCCGCTTGTATCCGAGATCTTGTTCTTTCGGTCATAACCCAAAGCTCATGACCATAGATGAGGGTGGGAACGTAGATCGATCGGTAAATTGAGAGCTTTGCCTTTTGACTCAGCTCTCTCTTCACCACGACAGACCGGTACAGCGCCCGCTTCACTGCGGACGCTGCACCTATCCGCCTATCGATCTCACGCTCCAGTTTTCCCTCATTCGTGAACAAGATCCCGAGATACTTAAACTCCTCCACTTGGGGCAGGACCTCCTCCCCGACCCGGAGAGGGCATGCTACCCTTTTCCGGCTCAAGACCATGGCCTCGGATTTGGAGGAACTGATCCTCATCCCGGCCGCATCACACTCGGCTGCAAACCGCTCCAGTGAAAGTTGTAAATCACGAACTGATGAAGCCAGTAGGACCACATCATCTGCAAAAAACAGAGAAGCGATTCTAAGGTCACCAAAACGGATCCTCTCAACACCTTGGCTGCGCCTAGAAATTCTGTCCATAAAAGTTATGAACAGAATCGGTGACAAAGGGCAACCTTGGCGGAGTCCAACTCTCACCGGAAACGAGCCTGACTTACTGCCGGCAATGCGGACCAAGCTCTGACACCGGTCGTACAGGGACCTAACAGCCCTTATCAAAGGGCCTGGTACCCCATACTCCCGGAGTACCCCCCACAGAACCCCCCGAGGGACGCGGTCGAATGCCTTCTCCAAGTCCACAAAACACATGTAAACTGGTTGGGCAAACTCCCACGCACCCTCCAGGACTCCAGGACGGTGTAGACACCACAGATTGGGGTATGTTCAAAGAAGCTGCTACCACAAACAACAACACATGTCTCCAGGAGTACTCAGACACTGTATGTTCATACAAGCCCAAAACCAGAAAAGTTGGCACGTTGTGCAAATCGCAAATAAAAACAGAATACAATGACTTGCAAATCTTTTTCAACCCATATTCAACTGAATAGAATGCAAAGACAATATATTTAATGTTCGAACGGAGAAACTTTATTTTGTTTTGCAAATAACCATTAACTTAGAATTCAATGGCAGCAACACATTGCAAAAAAGTTGGCACAGGGACATATTTACCACTGTGTTACATCGCCTTTCCTTTTAACAACACTCAGTAAACGTTTGGGAACTGAGGAGACCAATTTTTGAAGCTTTTCAGGTGGAATTCTTCCCCATTCTTGCTTGATGTACAGCTTAAGTTGTTCAACAGTCCGGGGTCTCCGTTGTCGTATTTTACGTTTCATAATGCGCCACACATTTTCAATGGGGGACAGGTCTGGACTGCAGGCAGGCCAGGGGAGGACCCGCACTCTTTTGCTACGAAGCCACGCTGTTGTAACACGTGCAGAATGTGGCTTGGCATTGTCTTGCTGAAATAAGCTGGGGCGTCCATGAAAAAGACGTCGCTTGGATGGCAGCATATGTTGCTCCAAAACCTGTATGTACCTTTCAGCATTAATGGTGCCTTCACAGATGTGTAAGTTACCCATGCCTTGGGCACTAATGCACCCCCATACCATCACAGATGCTGGCTTTTGAACTTTGCGCCTATAACAGTCCTGATGGTTCTTTTCCTCTTTGGTCCGTAAGACACGACGTCCACAGTTTCCAAAGACAATTTGAAATGTGGACTCATCAGACCACAGAACACTTTTCCACTTTGCATCAGTCCATCTCAGATGAGCTCGGGCCCAGCAAAGCCGGCGGCGTTTCTGGATCTTGTTGATGAATGGCTTTTGCTTTGCATAGTAGAGCTTTAACTTGCACTTACAGATGTAGCGACGAACTGTAGTTACTGACAGTGGTTTTCTGAAGTATTCCTGAGCCCATGTGGTGATATCTTTTACACACTGATGTCGGTTTTTGATGCAGTACCGCCTGAGGGATCGAAGGTCACGGGCATTCAATGTTGGTTTTCGGCCTTGCCCCTTACGTGTAGTGATTTCTCCAGATTCTCTGAACCTTTTGATGATATTACGGACCGTAGATGGTGAAATTCCTAAATTCCTTGCAATAGCTCGTTGAGAAAAGTTGTTCTTGAACTGTTCGACAATTTGCCCACGCATTTGTTCACAGAGTGGTGACCCTCGCCCCATCCTTCTATGTGGATGACTGAGCATGTCAAGGAAGCTGCTTTTATACCCAATCATGGCACCCACCTGTTCCCAATTTGCATGTTCACCTGTGGGATATTCCAAATAAGTGTTTGATGAGCATTCCTCAAATTTCTCTGTCTTCTTTGTCACTTGTGCCAGCTTTTTTGAAACATGTTGCAGGCATCAAATTCCAAATGAGCTAATAATTGCAAAAAATAACAAAGTTTACCAGTTCGAACGTTAAGTATGTGGTCTTTGCAGTGTGTTCAATTGAATATAGGTTGAAAAAGATTTGCAAGTCATTGTATTCTGTTTTTATTTGCGATTTCCACAACGTGCCAACTTTTCTGGTTTTGGGCTTGTACATCGCCAAGTGCATTGATGATGTTACCAACCTCAAAACCATCACTGTTCGGGCTAATCAGAAGCCATGGCTGACAGCTGAGGTTCACAGACTCCTGAAAGCCAGGAATGCTGCCTTCAAAGTGGGAGATCAGGTGGGCCTGAAGGCAGCCAGAAAGAACCTGACCCAGGGCATCAGTGAGGCCAAGGAGCAGTATTCCAGGAAAATAGCTCACCGTTTCAAGGACAGCAAGGATACACGCAGTCTGTGGCAGGGAATACAGACCATGAGGCCAAGGAGCAGTATTCCAGGAAAATAGCTCACCGTTTCAAGGACAGCAAGGATACACGCAGTCTGTGGCAGGGAATACAGACCATCACAGACTACAAACCCCCCCCCAGACCTGTGACAGCTCAACCTCTACGCTGAATGAACTGAATGAGTTCTTCGCTCGGTTTGAGGCAAGTAACAGCACACCTGCACAAAAATTCCCCCCCTCTCCTGATGGCCAGGTGCTGGCGCTGTCCTCAGACAGCGTAAGGCGTTCATTCATCAAGATTAACGCCCGGAAGGCCTCTGGTCCTGACAACATACCTGGTCGTGTGCTGAAAGACTGTGCAGGGGAACTCGCAGCGGTCTTCACGGACATCTTTAACATCTCGCTGAGTCAGGCCATCGTCCCCACCTGTTTCAAAGCCACCACCATCATCCCTGTCCCAAAGAAGGCAACGCCCGCATGCCTCAATGACTATCGCCCAGTAGCACTCACCCCCATCCTGATGAAGTGCTTTGAACGGCTAGTCATGAAAAGCATCACATCTGTCCTCCCTGCCTCCCTGGATCCCTTCCAATTTGCATACCGACCTAATCGCTCAACCGACGATGCCATCTCCTCTGCCCTCCACACAGCTCTCACACATCTGGACACGAAGGACTCTTATGTTAGAATGCTGTTCATCGACTTCAGCTCGGCATTCAACACCATCATCCCCCAACAGCTCATCCATAAACTGGACAGTCTGGGGCTGAACACCTCAATGTGTAACTGGCTGCTAGACTTCCTGACCGGGAGACCACAGACAGTACGGATCGGGAGTAACACATCTAGCACCATCACATTGAACACAGGGGCCCCACAAGGATGTGTGCTGAGCCCCCTTCTATTCACCCTGCTAACACACGACTGCACACCATCGTACAGCTCCAACCACTTCATCAAGTTTGCGGACGACACAACAGTGGTAGGTCTCATCAGCAACAACGATGAGACGGACTACAGGAACGAGGTGAGCCGCTTGGCCTTGTGGTGCGGACACAACAATCTCACTCTCAACGTGGAGAAGACAAAGGAGATTGTCGTGGACTTCAGGAAGAGGGATGCACAACATGCCCCTCTGACCATCAACAGCACCGCAGTGGAGAGAGTGGACAGCACCAAGTTCCTGGGAGTGCACGTCTCAAAGGACCTGTCCTGGAGCAGGAACACTGCAGCACTGGCGAAGAAGGCTCACCAGCGCCTCTACTTTCTCCGCAAGCTGAAAAGGGCTGGAGCTTCAACCTCCATCATGTGCACCTTCTACAGAGGTGCCATAGAAAGTGTCCTGACCAGCTGCATCACTGTGTGGTTTGGTGCATGCACTGCATCCTGCCGCAAGAGCCTCCAGCGCATCGTGAAAGCAGCTGAGAAGATCGTCGGCACCTCCTTGCCCTCACTGCAGGACTTACACAGCAAACGCCTCACTCGGAAAGCCCACCGCATGGCAGGTGATCCCACACACCCACTACACAGCCGCTTTAGACTGCTGCCATCAGGGAGGAGACTGAGGAGTCTCCAGGCTCGTACCAGCAGACTGAGAGACAGCTCTGTTCATCAGGCAGTCAGAATGCTAAACACTCTGCCTGCTCTGCCTCCCCTCCCATTTGAACTGCCTTAACACAAAAAACTTTCTCACACATTACCACTCAACACAAAGTTTTTAACACTGGACTCTGTGTCATCAAACGGGTTATTCACTAAACTCTCGGTCATGTGTTCATTCAGTTTGCACTACTTCTCATATTTGCACTAATGTTTGTATTACATTACTGCCTATAGTCATACTACTGTTTACATTCACTGTTTACATTTATTAATACTGTTTACATTTATTACTACTGCTTTACATTTATTACTACTGTTTACATTTACACTACTTTTATCTACACTACTGCAGATACATATACAGCATTCTCTGACTAGCCTTATCTAAGGATGCCAAATGTGCCTTATGTGCCTCACTGCATATGCCACTTTGCCTCTATACCAACATCAACTACCTCATACATATACTGTGTACATTAACTTATATGCTGCTGTAGGGCTGTGCGATATGACGATATATATCATGGGGACGATAGAAACGTGTCTATCATGCTACTTTCCTTCTATCGTCTCTATCGTGATAAATAAGAATAAAAAAATAACTGTCGCAAAGAAGCTTCATATTGTGGTTTTGCGAGATGACGGCGCTGCTTTATGTTTGATGCACGCGCGGGTTTGCGACACATGCTTTACGTTGTTAAACTCGAGAGCAACAGAGCCGCAGGGGCATGACGCCGGTGTCACAACAAGGAGAAACAGCTGCACAGGCAGCCCGAGGAAGAACTTTTACCAAAAAGAGGGGGCAGCTCACCTTGTTAGCTTCCATTATTTCGCTCCGCTGAAACTCGGAGACAAAATGGGTCCAGAGGACACGAACCAGAGTCCAACCGAGTCCCAACTCGGGTCCAGTTAACCAATACAAAACAGACCAGAGACGCAACAGAACCGCAATCAAACGCAACGTTTTCTCTTTTCTGTTTCTTGCTTTGTTTACTCCAACTTCCAGAGCGGATTTCTTCTTCGTGGGTTTTATTAGCAGCCGTTGTTTTACTGCCACCTGCAGGAAAAATTTGGACCAAAGTAGAAACTCTTTTTCTACTTTGGTCCAAATTTCCTTGTTCTTTTTGTTCACATTCTTATAATTGTAACTGTATCTGTAGTAATAAAAAAAAATAAAAAATAAAACTTTGGTCCAAATTTTTCCTGTACACACACATCGTGTTGTATATATCGTGATATATATCGTTATCGTGATATAAAAAAGTCCATATCGTGATATATGATTTTTTCCATATCGCCCAGCACTATGCTGCTGTGCCACTCTTTGCAAATGTCAATGCTAGAACCTTCAGTTTATTAGATATACTTTTTATACTTTTTATACTACTATGCAAAAACTCAGGACAGTATTACACTTTTATTATTTCATTTTATGCTTATGTTCATTGGGTGTTTGGTGTTTTAGGGGTGTTTGGTGTTTCAGTGTTGGTGTTAATTTTCATACTTTTATACTATTATGAAAAAACTCAGGACAGTGTTACACTTTTTTACTATTTTATGCTTATGTGTATTAAATGTTTTAGTGTTTAGATGGTTACTGTTGCACCGAGGGACTGAGAGAAATGCAATTTCGGTCCTGTGTATGTCCTGTACATATTGCAGTTCTGACAATAAAGTTGACTTTGACTTTGACCCTCCAGGACCCTGCTGAGGGTGTAGAGCTGGTCCAGTGTTCCACGACCAGGACGAAAACCACACTGCTCCTCCTGAATCCGAGGTTCGACTATCCGACGGACCCTCCTCTCCAGAACCCCTGAATAGACCTTACCAGGGAGGCTTAAGAGTGTGATCCCCCTATAGTTGGAACACACCCTACGGTCCCCCTTTTTAAATAGGGGAACCACCACCCCAGTCTGCCAATCCAAGGGAACTGCCCCCGATGTCCACGCGATATTGCAGAGTCGCGTAAGCCAACACAACCCTACAACATCCAGAGCCCTAAGGAACTCCGGGCGAATCTCATCCACCCCCGGAGCCTTGCCACCGCGGAGCTTTTTAACCACCTCGGCGACCTCAGCACCAGAGATCGGAGAACCCGACCCAAAGTCCCCAGGCTCTGCTTCCTCAGTGGAAGACGTGCCAGTAGGATTGAGGAGGTCTTCGAAGTATTCCGCCCACCGACTCACAACATCCCGAGTTGAGGTCAGCAGCACGCCACCTCCACCATAAATGGTGTTGGTCTCGTACCTCTTTCCCCCCCTGAGACGCCGGATGGTGGACCAGAATCGCCTCGAAGCCGTACGGAAGTCATTCTCCATGGCCTCTCCGAACTCCTCCCACGCCCGAGTTTTTGCCTCAGCAACCACCCGAGCCGCATGCCGCTTGGACTGCCGGTACCTATCAGCTGCTTCCGGGGTCCCACAAGCCAAAAAGGCCCAATAGGACTCCTTCTTCAGCCTGACAGCATCCCTCACTGCCGGTGTCCACCACCGGGTTCGAGGGTTGCCACCTCGACAGGCACCAACAACCTTGCGGCCACAGCTCCGATAAGCTGCCTCGACAATAGAGGCGCGGAACACGGCCCACTCGGACTCCATGTCCCCCGCCTCCCTCGGAACGTGTTCAAAGCTCTCCCGGAGGTGGGAGTTAAAGCTCCGTCTTACGGGAGACTCTGCCAGACGTTCCCAGCAGACCCTCACGATACGTTTGGGTCTGCCAGGTCTGACCGGCATCCTCCCCCACCATCGGAGCCAACTCACCACCAGGTAGTGGTCAGTAGACAGCTCCGCCCCTCTCCTCACCCGAGTGTCCAAGACATGCGGCCGCAGATCAGATGAGACGACAACAAAGTCGATCATCGAACTGCGACCTAGGGTGTCCTGGTGCCAAGAGCACATATGGACACCCTTATGCTTAAACATGGTGTTCGTTATGGACAATCCATGACGAGCACAGAAGTCCAATAACAGAACACCACTCTGGTTCAGATCAGGGGGGCCGTTCCTCCCAACCACACCCCTCCAGGTCTCACTGTCATTGCCCACGTGAGCGTTGAAGTCCCCCAGTAGAACAAGGGAGTCCCCAGGAGGCGCACTCTCCAATACCCCCTCCAAGGACTCCAAAAAGGGTGGGTAGTCTGAGCTGCCGTTTGGTGCATAGGCACAAACAACAGTCAGAGCCCGTCCCCCCACACGTAGGCGAAGGGAGGCTACCCTCTCGTTCACCGGGGTGAACCCCAACGTACAGGCACCAAGATGGGGGGCAACCAGTATGCCCACTCCTGCTCGGCGCCTCTCACCAGGGGCAACTCCAGAGTGGAAGAGTGTCCAACCCCTCTCAAGGAAACTGGTTCCAGAGCCAGAGCCATGCGTTGAGGTGAGTCCGACTATTTCTAGTCGGAACCTCTCAACCTCACACACTAGCTCAGGCTCCTTCCCCACCAGAGAGGTGACATTCCATGTCCCAATGGCCAGCTTCTGTAGCCGAGGATCAGACCGCCAGGGTCCCCGCCCTCGGCCGCCACCCATCTCACATTGCACCCGACCCCTTTGGCCCCTCCCACAGGTGGTGAGCCCATGGGAAGGGGGACCCACGTCTCCTCTTCGGGCTGTGCCCGGCCGGGCTCCATGGGTAAAAGCCCGGCCACCAGGCGCTCGCCAGCGTGCCCCACCTCCGGGCCTGGCTCCAGAGTGGGGCCCCGGTGACCCGCGTCCGGGCGAGGGAAAACTTAGTCCATTAATTGTACTCATCATAGGGGTTTTTGGGCTGCACTTTGTCTGATCCCTCACCTAGGACCTGTCTGCCTTGGGTGACCCTTCTAGGGGCATGAAGCCCCTGACAGCATAGCTCCTAGGATCATTGGGACACTCAAACCCCTCCACCACGGTAAGGTGGCAGCCCAGGGAGGGGGCTTCAATGAGATTGTGGCATAATATAATACGGGAATGTATTCCTAATGAATATATTACATGTCTGCTTAATTCCTCACTGGACATTTTTTATTCAACTTGGGGTCCTTACCTGAAGTATGTTGGGCCAGAGGTGGCCTGTCAACTACTTCAAGGACTTTCGCTTTACTGACGGTTATGTAGGACTTGTATAGATTTCATTTTAATAATGCCCCATTGCTTGATCTGAGCTATTGTATGTTTATTTCATTTTTTAAATTAGAAAATCTCAATAAAAAAAAGGCTGACCATATATATTAATGAAGTGTCAATTAATAAGAAATTAATTTGCTTTAACACCAGGTGAAGCTGTTGGGTGATGAGAGCCTGGAACAAGATCCATTTGTTCTGCTTCTCTGGACTTTGTGAAATAAAACAGCAGGAAGCTCCGCCTCCTCCCATCCTGCTGAGGTCGAGGTTGTCCGGATGAAGCAGGGAGAGAAAACCAGTTTCAGAGAGTGACAAAGATCTCGGTTACAAAGTGGGAGAAAAAGAGGGGTGAACAGAAGCAGCAGCTCGACTAATTCAGAGTTCAGCTTTTTACATCAACATCCGGTTGGTTTGTAGGACAAACTGGACAAGAAATGAGGACAAAAAGAAAGAAGTGACAGCTGAACCACGAGCATTGTCCTAAAACAGTCCACAGTTTTCAACATACAACAGGTGACAGCTTCTGCAAATATTTGCTAAACTGATAACGTGATTTCACAAAAGCAACTCTAAAAGAATTAGAGCACAGCGAAAGCTGATGACAGCTAAAATAATAAAGTAAACAAATGTACCAAGTACAGCATGCATTAAGGAATATGTCCTTTGAGTATTTAGAAGAGCGCTATACAAATACAATGTATTATTATTAATCTTTGCTGTATAAAAAACACAAGTCTTTCCATGTTTCAAAGTCTGTCACATCAGTCTGCACAGCTGTCACAGGTTCACCAAGTTCCCTGTTCTTTCTGGTACAGAGAGAAGAAAAGCAGAAGACATTTCACTGAGGACACAATAGCCATGTTTCCATCAAGGTTTCTAGCTGGGCATTTTGAAGTATCGCAGCAGAAAAGCTTAATGGAAACGGCAAAATCCGTATTTACTTCCTCAAATTCGCCAAAAAGTTTATACGCTCGCTTGAGGTGGTTTTTGGGATCTTCGAAAATGAGCAGATGCGCACAACGACAGATGGAAACAGATTTGCCGACTCGGTTCTGCCGTAGCGAACATTCACGTCACGTGACGTTCAGCTGTTTCCGCTCCGGACAACATGTAACATCGCTAAAACTAGTTTGCATGACAGAATAAATACAACTTGCCCGATAGCAACACGTACCTGAAATATTCTCTCCATTTTGACGAGATGTGTGGCCGGGTTCTGTTTTCAACCGCTACTTCCTGTTTACTGTAGACATGCGTAACGCTGACGTCTGACGTAATGACGCTGACGTCTGACGTAATGACGCTGTGCGTGGCTTGGTAGATGCGCTACAAGCCAGCAGATGGAAACACTTCAGCTTCGCATTAATTTGTATTTACATATTTGCGAGATTTCAAAAATTAGCTAAAAATTCAAAATGAAAATGGATGGAAACACAGCTACTGACACTGGGACATTGTTAGGAGAGAGGACTGAATTTGAACCAACACAGCAAGGGGTTTGAAATTAAGTACAACTGTTTATCATGGGAAATCTTTACGTAATGGGGATAGGCAAGTTTAGGCACCTCACAAGTCGATAACCGTACTTTATTCCGTACACGTCGCATCAGTCCAAATATGTCTAATAAAGTGGAAAAAAACATAAGTCACTTCGCCATATAAGTTGTATCTAGTATGCGTCAACACTGACCACCTGGAAACATGCGCTGGTGTTGTGCCAAAATTGACTGGCAGCCACATGGCACTTGCAAGAGCGTGCACAGGAGGACTTTAACAAGATTAACACTTAAAAATAATTATTTGTTTGCTCTAAATTATGGCAAAGGTGCATTTTAGTTAAATAACCCTTCCTTAATAAATGCACTGTAATGGTTAAATCAGCTGCATTTCTCCTGGGCGGCGTGGTGAAATGCAGCTGATTTGATGTTTAGTCCAGGAGTTCCCGCGAGAGATGAAGGTGTCTGATTAATAGCCACTTTCACTTACTGAGACGCTTGGCTTTCTATATTAATTGAGGGCCCTCTAGTGGCTGAAAATGTTAGTGTTCAATATTTTCCATATCAGTTGAATGCAATTGACAGATCTCAAACAAAAATTGGGTTATAAATATGGGG
>JBBPBX010030781.1:0-21915 GCA_038048925.1 Garcialebias charrua
GGCAGACGTTCACACTAACAGGCATTTTACTGAGCATTTCAAGGGCGTGAATGAATTATGTTCCCATAGCAAGTATGTTGCACCGAGAGACCGAACTGAAAGTTATGCACCATAACTCATGTTCCCTGAAGGAAGGGAACGAGGTGCAACATAGCTGGCCCTTTTCAATGCTGAAAGCTCGGTGAAGTGCAATTTTGGAGACAGTTGGAGGGGCGTCAGTCGCCTAAGTACCTAAAGGGCGGTACCTCTGGCGCGGGGTGACGCCCCCTGCCGTAAAAGGCGTGAATGTATTCCTTCAGGTAATCGCGCGGGGGCGCAATTCCCATAGCAAGTATGTTGCACCTCGTTCCCTTCCTTCAGGGAACATGAGTTATGGTGCATAACTTTCAGATTTGTAATGCCTTTAGAAAACTGTAAAACACCCCTCAAGTGACAAACACTGAACTGGCAGGTCTAAATCTGACTTTTTCATTCAAATTATTGAACAATGAGTTTGTTTTTCCATTTTAATTTAAGGTGACAGTTGAATTTTAGATATAATCGTATTGGTCTTTACATAATGTATCAATATTCTGAGTTAATTCTCTGCAAGAAAATAAACAACCATTGTTCCCAAAATGTCAAACTGTTCATTTAAAATATAAACTTGCTGAGTAGTTTAGCATTAAACAAATATTTCTAACATATTTAAAATCCTTTAAATGGATAGTTTAGTTTGTCTCTATTTTAAAAGGGATGTTTTGTCAAATAGTTATCAATAGTTAGTAACTTTGCAGCTGTGACATCAGTCGTAGAAAAATGGAGCAAAGCCGGGCAGAAGTCTTCATCCAGGCTAGGCTAATGGCTAATGAAGCGAGCCGTTGTTAATTGCTTTCAGGCCTATAAAGCAACTCTTTCTGAGAAATGACAAACTGCTGAGAAAGAACGCTGGACTAATATTAAACCTTTACACTTTTGCATGATGTTTTTTTTCGTCACTGTTTTCACGACTAAGCGTCTGTGTTACTACTCTAACACACTGTATTGTGTGCTGAACGTAATCTGTGTTTGTTCTGGTGATGCTGGGTCCAGCACATCTCGTCAGCGCAAAAACTTTACTCAACTTCCAGCAGAGTGATCGTCCAGCAGCCTCAAAACCAAAAGCCCAAGCTCATAGAGCTATCAATACAATGTTCAGCTACAATGTCATGCAAAAATTAAGAGGTTCATTATTGGCTAATTTAGATTTTTTTTTTAACATCGGTGTACAGTAGTCCCTCGTTTATCACGGGGATCCGTACCCTGAAGCCCGTGATAAATGAAAAACCGCAAAGTTTTGAATAGCAGTACAAGTAGTAGGTACCGGTAGTAGTTTATTTTAGTATATATATATGTATGTATGTATATATATATATGTATGTATGTATGTATGTATGTATGTATGTATGTATGTATGTATGTATGTATGTATGTATGTATGTATGTATGTATGTATGTATGTATGTATGTATGTATGTANTACTGCTATTTGCGTTCCAGCATAGATAAGTTTACAGATTCAGCCCTGTTACTTGGTTTGACTACTGCTGTTATGATTCTGTTCAGTTTCATGTTCAGAGTTTTCTCTAATAATTTGAAGAAGAGGCAATACATTTAATATGTGAATGGGTACAGTTTAAAAGTGGCTTTTGATGCTGTTAATTTTCTGAAAGCTAATTGTTGAAAGTTGAAATAAAAAATTGGGGTTAATTAAGTGTCTTGAAAAACTACCCCATGTTTAAAAGTATAAAAGTTGTATTAACACTATTAAAGACGGGTCTTAAGTATTTATGCTACCCAAATATTTCCATTGCATTAAAAGAGACAAATTGAAGAAAATTATTTAATAAACATGAGGGTTATGTGGGGGTCCCTGAACCCCGGGTTCTCAAATGATTGGGTTCAGGGGAAAAAAACATTGAGATAAGTATCAAATATTGCAATTCAGCTTAAAAATATTGAGATATGTATCATATATCATGATTCATCTTAAAAATATTGATATGAATCATATATCGTGATTCATCTTAAAAATATTGATATGAATCATATATCGTGATTCATCTTAAAAATATTGCTATGTATCATATATTGATTCATTCAAAAAGTATTGAGATATGTATCATATATCACAATTAATCTTAAAAATATTGAGATATGTATCATATATCACAATTCTTCTTAAAAATATTGAGATATACAGTATATCATATATCACAGTTCATCTTAAAAAATATTGAGATATGTGTCATATATTGTGATTCATCTTTAAAATATTTATATGAATCATAGCGTGACTCATCTTAAAATATTGATATGTATCATATATTGTGATTCATCTTAAAAATATCGAGATATGTATCATATATCACAATTCATCTTAAAAATATTGAGATATGTATCATATATCACAATTCTTCTTAAAAATATTGAGATATATATCATATATCACAGTTCATTTAAAAAAATATCGAGATATGTATCATATATCGTGATTCATCTTAAAAAACATTGAGATAATAATTTAGGTCCATATCGTTCAGCCCACCCTGGTACAAATTCTCTGTCTTGTCACTCCCCTGATATCCAGGCATTACCTCACTAACACTTCCACTGTGTCCGGTCTGGTCCGCTCTTCATCTTTTTCCAAATACTTAAGTATTGCTGCCCCGTCAGCACGTTTGTTTTTTATTGTAAAATAAATTGTTATTATTTTACTCCTGGGTCCTCCTTCCTCTGGGTTATACATTAACAGCTACAGATGCACGATTATTACCCAAATATGTTCAAGTTGTTACACGGGATGGTTGTAGAGAAAAGTCAAACTTGCTGTTTGTTCCTGAGAAATGAGGGTGTCCAAAGTGAGGCCTGAGGGCCATTTGTGGCCCTTTGAGTGATTTTGAGCAGCCCATGACTGCAGCTTCTGATTGAAATAATTTTGTCTCATAAGTTGAAGAAGTGGATAAAGAGTTTCTGCAAATTTTATATTGAGACTTTTTAATGTGTGTTTTTTTTTTAGGTTTAACAACAAAACAGATGAAATAATCTTAAAATGAGCAATATTAAATGTGATACAAACCTTTGGCTGTAATTAATATGTTGTTTTTTTATGGTAAAAAGCCACACAAACTGTTACTGACTTCTACCAAAAATAGACTTTTTGGACAATTATTCATAAAACTTGTTTAGATATTTAAAGAAAAGTGTTTTAAAAGAAAATAGTTGCACTTTTTGATGATGACATTTTGAAAGGAATATAAAGTGTTATCATCTGCATACACGTTGATTATCACGTCCCTTCAAACCGTCGATGGATCTGTGTTAGCGACTGTCAGCCCAACGTTTTTTCAGAACTTCTTTTTAAAGAACAGTTTCTGAAATAACACTTTTATTCCTGACAATAGACTGAAATCAACTTTCCAAGCACAAGAAAACAAAATAGACCCAACAATAATAATAATAATAATAATAATAATGAATTCAATTTATAATGCACTTTTCATTAATAAAAATCTCAAAGTGCTAGTTCAACAAATCAAATAAATTAATCGTGTTTACGGTTTTGGAGCTACAACAACTCGGCCACCAAACTTAGTCAACTTTTGTCCTTCCTCCAAACTATTCATTTTGTTGCTGGGAGTTTAAACATAAAAATAAAATATAAAAATTCAGTTATTTTTAAAGGTCCTTCATAACCTTCATCTGGACAGTTTTGGCCCACATATGAAAAAGTTTGGACACCCCTGGTTTAAGTGGTGACGTTTTAAAGCACAAAGGAAATTAAATATATTTATATTTACAATACCCTGATGCATGCTCAATAATCCAGGTAGAAAAATCTAAAAAAGCTAAGTCTGGTCCTCTGGACATTCAAAAAAACAAAACAAAACAAAAAAATTGTAGAAAGGTTTCGTCTTTCGTCCAAAAGACTTCCTCAGACTGAGGAAGTCTTTCGGACTGCTTTGTTTAGTTTTGTTTTTTGAATGTCCACAGGACCAGACTTAGCTTTTTTTAGAGTATATCTTTACAATCCTTCACCTTCATAGAGATCTCAGGAGTTTTCTTGGTTTGTTGTCCTGTCCAGATGAGTTAAAGTGGATCAGCCGTGAGTGCTCCTGTGGGAAATCTTGTGACAGGCGCGCTCGGACCCGGACACGTCCGCACCTTTGTTCTTCCCCTGGATGCTTTAACAATGTTCCGCTGCATTCCTCTCCTAACGCAGTCCCTCTGGCCGGTTCGGTGGCCCCTGCCCCGCGCCGATCCATCCTGACACACGCGTTAACCCGTACACGCCGTGAATGGCTGTTCGCTTGGAGGAAAGTAGATTCCCTTTAATTTGGAAACACATAAAAATAATTAAGTGGAAAAATACTGTCAAATTCCAGGAATGCTTGTGTTGCAGGTGAACGGGACTCAAGACCAGGTCAGGGTGGTCTTGGTTTAAAGTGCTGGTTTTAGTGTTTACTTTATGAGGGGCCTCCTATTAAAAAACCTTTGCTTCTGTGGTTTGTTAGTTTATAAGGTCCTTCAGGTCTGTTTCATAGTTAACTAGAGTTAGAGCCAGTTCACATCAGATTACATCAGTTCACATCAGAGACAAACTATCCACACTTGGACTAAGCCCCTCTATTTGTAACTGGGTCTTAGACTTCTTAACAGACAGACCACAGTCCGTGAAGATCCACAACTTCTCCTCCTCCACCATCACCCTCAGCACTGGCTCTCCTCAGGGATGTGTGCTGAGCCCTCTTCTGTTCACTCTGCTCACATATGATTGTATAGCCACACATCCAGGCTGTCATATTGTTAAGTTTGCAGATGATACAGCTGTGGTGGGATGCATCACAGATAATGATGAATCCAGCTACAGACAGGAGGTGGAACATCTGGAGAGCTGGTGCAAAGAGAACAACCTTCACATGAATGTGAAGAAGACGAAGGAGATGATTGTGGACTTCAGAAGGAACAAACACACCCACACCCCACTGTATATAGGTGGATCTGCGGTGGAGGTGGTCTCCAGCTACAAATACCTGGGTGTACACTTGAATGATAACCTCAGCTGGAGCAACAACACCACCAGCCTGATCAA
This sequence comes from Garcialebias charrua, assembly GCA_038048925.1. Lineage (NCBI taxonomy): Eukaryota > Metazoa > Chordata > Actinopteri > Cyprinodontiformes > Rivulidae > Garcialebias > Garcialebias charrua. Next base: position 5,111 of record JBBPBX010030781.1, read on the forward strand.
GAAAGGTCATCAGAGACTCTACTTCCTCAGACGGCTGAGACGAGCCGGTCTGAGAAGCCCAGTCCTCACCTCGTTCTACAGGTGTGCAGTGGAGAGCGTCCTGTGCTCCAGCATCAACGTGTGGCATGGAGGCTGCACAGTTGCAGAGAGAAAAGCTCTGCAGAGAGTGGTGAAGGCTGCACAGAAGTCTGTGGGAGTCAGTCTCCCCACCATCACAGACATTTACACCTCCAGATGCAGAAAAAGAGCCACCTGCATCATGAAAGACCTCACTCACCCAGCACACTCACTCTTTGCACCACTCCCCTCGGGACGGAGGTTGAGGAGCATCAAATGTAGAACCACTAGACTGAGAAACAGCTTCTACCCTGAGGCTGTCAGACTCATGAATAAATAAATAATAAGAATAAACACTGCAAAATGTCACATCATACTGATACTGTACTGATCTGTTTCTTGTTGCTGCGTTCATCTGTGACCATCTGCTCATGTTCGTGCTGCTGTTTATAATGATGTTTTTCTACTACATTAGGGCTTAGTGTATTACTAGCTGATGTGATGTCTCTCTTAGTTAATCCTAGATGTTATTATTGTATTTCTCTTGCATTTGTTGTTGGATGTAACTGGGACCCTGTGTACATAATCTCGTTTTCAACACATGTACTACATGCGGTGCAAATGACAATAAATTCTCTCTGACTCTGACTCTGACTCTGATTAACTGCAAACATAGAAGTCTACAAGTCAAGTCGGTACAATCACTTACTGCTAATATGTTACACCAGTTTAATGTTAAACAAATTGAGGAATATGTATAACGTATAACATAAAATAATAAAAATGAAAGGACTAAGTTGCCAAGCAGGAGTGTCAACGGTTTCTTCGGGGGTTAAAAGTCACAATTTGGCTCTGACTGAGGGTCAATCTCAGTCCATATTTATCAGAATGAATAAAAACTTACTTTTATTTTCAGATTTCAATTCAGTTCAGTTTATTTATAAAGCGCCAAGTCACAACAGAAGTCATCTCAGGGCACTGAACAGAAACATTCATTTATAAAAATAATAATTTAACATTATTTATCTGAGGAGCAGACTGCTTTGAGTTTAACTCCATCACAGAACTCTCATCTTCAGCAAGCATGAAGGTGACAGTGGAAAGAAAAAACTCCCTCATAAGAAAGAAACATTTAGCAGAACCAGGCTCAGGACAAGCGGCCATCTGCTTCGACCGACTGGGTTTGAGAGGAACAGATACACAATGGCAGGTCAAGGGTCACATGTTGAGATAGAAACAATATAAAATGAAAACTATTCAATTTTAACAATTAGTTTAAGGAAATTGGGTCAATTTGTCCTCCAGTAGTCTAAGCCTATAGCAGCATAACAAGCCAAACCTAACTACATGTATAGGATTTATCAGAAAGGAAAGTCTTAAGCCCATTCTTAAAACTGGACAATGTGTCAGCCTCATGGACATAAACTGGAAGTTGGTTCCACAAGAGAGGAGCCTGAGAACTGACAGAGCTTCCTCCCATTCTGCTTTAGGAAATTATAGGAACCACAAGTAAACCTGCAGTTTGAGAGCAAAGTGTTCTGTTAGGAAAATATGGGACAATAAGATCTGTAATGTAAGATGGAGCTAGGTTGTTGAGAGCTTTGTAGGTTAGAAGTAAAAATATGAATATATATATCATTATATATTATTATAAGTAATAATAATTGCACTTTGTAGCACTTTGAGATTTTCATTAATGAAAAGTGCATTATAAATTAAATTTATTATTATTATTATTATTATTAAGTACTTTGTAAGATTTTGAATTCAATTCTGGATTTGACAGGGAGCCAATGGAGAGAAGCTAAAACTGGTTACTGCATATGCCACTTTTTGCCTCTATAACAACATCAACTACTACCTCATACATATACTGTGTACATTAACTCATACGCTGCTTTGCCACTTTGCAAATGTCAATGCTAGAAACCTTTAGTTTATTTTAGTTATACTTTTTATACTCTTTTTTTATACTAGTATGCAAAAACTCAGGACAGTATTATGTTCATTAAATGTTTAATGTTTTAGTTTTAGTTTTAGAGTTGGTGTAAATTTTCATACTCTTATACCACTATGCAAAAACTCAGGACAGTGTTAGTTTTACTATTTTATGCTTATGTCTATTATTATATGTTTCAGTGTTTCAATGTTTAGATGTTTACTGTTGCACCGAGGGACTGAGAGAAACGCAATTTCGGTCCTGTGTATGTCCTGTACAGTACATATTGCAGATCTGACAATAAAGTTGACTTTGACTTTGACTTTGATATGATCTCTCCCACTAACTCCAGTTAAGACTCTGGCAGCAGAATTTTGGATCAACTGAAGACTTTTTAAAGAAGTATTTGGACACCCAGATGACAAACCATTGCAATAGTCCAGTCTAGATGTGACAAATTAACGTGATAAATGTGTTAAAGACTTCAAATTATTGAAAACAAAGTATAAATGACCTTTTCAAAAGACATGAGAGCAACTATCAGAATGTCAAATAATTGACCACAAAGCATTAAATCTGCTAAAAGAGTCACCTCATAAAGATCCAAGTCTGACCTGCTGCAGATCATCAGACTGGATCAAATACAGGTAGTCCTCGACTTACAACGTAGATCCGTTCCTACGCGGCGGCGTAAACCGATTTTCGACGTAAGTGAAAATATACTGTACGTACATACTGCACCATATACATGTACTGTACAGTACTGTATTACCAAGCACTTAGCCTATCCTAACACAGTAACCTACATAATTATCAAAAAACACATACGTTTGGGAGCCATAATGAAGGTGGAGAAAGAGTTATGACCTACTGGGATGCTGGTGACGCCGTATTCCTCCGTCCATCAGCTGTATTCTCTATTACGTTTACGACGTAAAACCGCCGTCCGGCTCGGTCCATCTGCCGTATTCCGCATTCCGTTGACGACGTAAAACCATGTTCACAGTACAGGTAATCCCCGACTTACGAGCGAGTTCCGTTCCTACGACTATCTCGTAACACGAAATCTCGTATGTCGGAACCCGAAACACGTGTTGCTCGTAAGTCCGGATTTTCGGTCGTAAGTCGGAAAATTTATGCTAGCGCTACTACGAACACTCGTTTTTCATCACAAACGTTCATACTAGTTCATAAACATGCTCAGAAACTTGTTTCCAAACGGTTAGCTAACACACTTTCATCTAAAAACACATAAAAGTGCTGTATTTTCTGTATGTTCTTTACAAATGTACTGTTCGTTAGTGAGCTCGTAAGTCCGGAACCTCGTATGTCGATGCGCTCGTAAGTCGGGGATTACCTGTACAGTTTTGTTTGTTTTTTGAATGTCCAGAGGACCAGACTTAGCTTTTTTAGAAAGTACAGTGCAGTATTCCTCCGCCGCTACGTTTACGACGTAAAACCGGAAACTGCGTAACTCGGCTTTTCAAAATATATACAGTATATATAATATATATCTTTTTTATTTATTTATGGGAGATGTGCTGTAACCACGAAACGTCGTAACTCGAGGACTACCTGTATTTTAAAATGTGTGGGCCAAAGAAAGTTGTACACTGGGGCCGTCATCTGGCCCGTGGGCCTTGAGTTTGACACGTTAAAGCATCTGATGCATTTCTATCTCCACAGATGTCCAGGACTCCAATTTTAAAGTGGATTCCAGCTGCAAGGCCAGGAAGGAGCGTACAGCGTTCACCAAGGAGCAGCTGAGGGAGCTGGAGGCCGAGTTCACCCACCACAACTACCTGACCAGGCTCCGGCGCTACGAGATCGCCGTGAACCTCGACCTCACCGAGAGACAGGTGCTCCACTTCTCTCCCGCTCAGCTCGGGATGGACCGAAACACTGGGCTGAACTTTGCTCGTTTACTCGTGATTCTTTAAAAGAAGGGAGACTCCATGTTGAATATAAAATGATCGGCCTTTCATGTTAAATAACGTCGGATTTGGCAGGGTGATTAGGTGGAAAAAATTAAACATTACCCTCCTTCCATCCAAAAAATCTTGCATAAACACGAAACATAAAAGAAAAATTACAACCCGCAAATGCCTGAAAATTAAATTTCAGCTCTCGATTATGCTGCATTTGAATCAGAACGGAGCGGGTTTTTTTCCGCAGCGCTTTTCAGTCTGTGGTTGTAGCAGAATGACGTGAAGCTGTAATGGCTGCCCGGCGGCCTCCAGACGTGTGTCGACGCTGCTGGATGAAAACCCAGAAGTCTGCCTGTCAGACCCAGCTCTCCTCCTAACGAGGCCGCGGAGCGGTGACCACACGTTGCCGACCGTTGCTAAATATAATTCCCAGATCTCCTCTGCTGTATTAATCTGACAGAGTTTTCCAGCTATTATAAGCTGCCACCATTTCAATGAAGCACGATTAGCAGAGGAACAAAAACAGATTACAGTAAGTGGGAACAGATTACTCAGTCAGTCAAACCTTCTTAATAAAGCCAACAAGGGGTAACACGAAATAACAAAAAGACATGCAAGGTTGATTAAAACAGCAACAAGTAAACGTTTTAAGCGTGGACGGGAACTGAGGAAACACAAAAAGTTTAACTCTTAAATATATTCTGCAAGTTAAATAATCTTTGAGTCACAGATGAGCCTAAACCAGGGGTGTGCAACCTTTGCGATTAAAAAAAAGCAATTTTTCCCACTTTGCTTACTAACTACAATGTCCGGAGCCACAAAATCTGCTACAATTGTCTACGGTCAACTGGTGCCACTACAAGTTTATTGGAGGTGGCTTTTCCGGCCAGTGAGGGTCAAGGTCAAAGTCAAAGTCAACTTTATTGTCAAAACTGCAATATGTACAGGACATACACAGGATTGAAATTGCATTTCTCTCAGTCCCTTCGGTGCAACAGTAACCATTTAAACACTAAAACACTAAAACATTTAATAAACATAAGCATAAAATGAAATAATAAAAGTGTAATACTGTCCTTAGTTTTTGCATAGTAGTATAACTGTAACTAGGGTGATGTTATAAAACGAAAAATGCCTAACTGTTAACATTCACTGTTATTTTTACATTTTAATGCAAACTAAAAGACCAAATTTGACAAGAATTGGGTTTTAGGATTCATACACGACGCTGGACAACAAGAATACAGGTAGTCCCCGGGTTACGACGGTCTCGAGTTACGACGTTTCGCTGTTACGAACGCCCTCCCATTGAAAAGCATTGTTCGAGTTACGTGGTTTATGCGCCTTTACACCAGGAAATACTGAAGCGAAACTTACTGAAACGAAACTTACAGGAGGGAGGGAGGGGGGGAGCTTGACGCGCTTGAAACTTACAGGAGAGACCGGAGCAGAGGAGGTCAGGAGGGACTAATATGCTAACTCTGGACTGCTGGAGATACAGAGACCTTATTGTTTGGAGCGGAGGTTTACGAGGCAGAGGCTACAGCTGAGCAACGAGCTAACATGCTAACAGACGTTGCTGAAAAAGCTGTGGACCGCGTGAAGCTGCCGGAGCTTGGAGGTGCACGAGCTAACATGCTAACAGACGGAGGAAGAATTGACCAGCTCCCAGTAAGAAATGAACTCTTTTTTTCCTTCATTATGGCTCCAAATGTACTGTATGTGTTTTTTGATAATTATGTAGGGTACTGTGTTAGGATAGGCGAAGTGCTTGGTAACTGTACAGTACCGTACATGTACGTGCGGCCAGTGTGTACGTGTATTTCGACTTACGACGATTTTCGTGTTACGAACGGGCGTAGGAACAGAACTCCGTCGTAAGTCGGGGACCACCTGTAGTTAAAAAGTTTATTGAACTGCAGCTTCTGTTCAGAATCCAGTGGTGGGACCAATCTTCTCAAACAGGAGAGGTGGGGGCCACCTGAAGGAGTTGGGTGAGATGACGTCACTGGGTGAAGCGCAACTGCAGGGCAGAGCTGAGGAGAGCGTGGCTGGGGGGGTAATCCACGAACAAGGTCCAGGTGTAGAGGTGGGGGGTCATGCACAGGAGGTCAGAGATCCAGATCCAAACCCATATGATGATCCACGAGTCGTAGTCGTTGAGCCAGAAGGTGTAATCAGTGACGAGGTCAGAAAGGCAAAACAAGAGCAAACAGAGATCAGGCAGATCAGGGTACAGACATGAGGTCAAGATGTGAAGATCAGACAAGGCTGTGACAAGAACGCTGGACATCTACTACCATGAGGGGTTTGATAATCTGGCAGACAGGAGTGGTGAGGAGTCCTTAAATTATGGATCAGGACTGGTGCGGTGAATCAGGGCTGATGAGCTGAGAGAGGAGAGTGACAGAAGCAGATCATAGCATGAAGGGGCAGAAACATGACAAGATTCAAATAATTATTGAAAAAATAATATATATATATATATATATAATTTTAGCAATTTTATAAACATTAAAAACACTGAACTCTTAATTGTTGAAGAATTGAGTATCCTACTTAAAGCATAAAGTAAAAGGCAGTTTGTTGGACATCAGTAACATTGTTAAAGACAATTGAATACTTCTCTTTACTTTGACTTCATGTGTTTTATTCTTAGTGTCATCAGAACTGCTCACCACATTCCTTCTCAGCAGCTTGTCTTAAAGATATTCCAAAACATTCTGGTGGTTTTGAGAGAAGGATCACGCTGAGAGACTGGAAGTTGACTTAAAGTGGCTAACAAACAGCTAGCATGATGTCGTCCATGATGTTTTACACCTTTTATTTGCATTGTCCTTCACATATATGAAAATGACAGGAAATCTGATGGAGCTAGCCATTTTTCACTGTTGGCAATAATTTAATTGAAATTCAGTTTTATGTTAGTTTTGGTCAAAGGCTGAAAGAGCCACTGCAGAGGCACCAAAGGTCCACATGTGGCTCTGAAGCCGCAGGTTGCAGACCCCTGGCCTAAACAGACTGCACACAGATTGGATGTATGGAAAACCTCAAGTTTACTTTTTCCTTTTTTTTTTTAGATAATTCAAATCAGTTTTTTTTTTTTTTATAAAGCAAACAGCATCAAAGTCCAGTTATCGTTAGAGAATAGGTCTAAACGGTTGTTTTCTTGTGTAATTTTATTAAAATGTAAATCTGGTTGAAGAGCCACAATTGAAAACCTTTAAAAACAATTGATCTGGGCGCTGCAGACGAGCACTGTCCAAAAGGCGGGCGCAGTGAACGCACATCCTGTGTTGGCAGACTTCCTGGTAGACGACTCGTCTGACCCGCTGAGCGCTCGATGTTTGGAGAGCTTTGAGCCAGAACTGGCTCTGACTAGTCATGCTCCTCACCAGGCGTGGGAGTTTTACACACTGTAGGGAGATTTATCTTTTTTATTGGCTGACCATGCCATAAATTTAGTAAAAACATTACTACTTCAGCGATCGAGTCACATGCAGATATCTAATAATTGTTGCTAATTCATTAAATATTTTTAATATATTCTCGAATACTGAGATAAATACTTAAAGACTCAACGACATTTTGTTTATGTTTATTAAATTTTTTATTTTTTATTTTTTTTTACAAAAAACACAATACAAAACAATCCCATAAATGATAACGTACAAAATGTTTAAAAAAATGAAAGGTAGCAGAAAGAAGAATTTTTTTTATTATATCTGCCCCTTTTTTCAAACAATCAGTTCAAACAACAATAATCTTCCAGTAACAGTACAAAATGACTAACTCTTTCTAATTTTCTAACTAATACAATACACATTACGCTACTTCATATATATTTTTTTAACAATTTAGTTTTGATCATTTTCTTAACATTGACTTAGCATTTTTAACATCATTCTCCAAACCATTCCATAATCCAATTCCCCAACCCCCCAAACATCAATACAATATATTAAGTGTGGAACAATGTGTTATACAACAAATACAGAGCTTTATCATTCAATAGGTCTCTGACTTTGTACAGTACTGCAATCGATTTAGCTATTTTTATTCTTACAGAATTTATGTGTTGTTTCCATGTCAGTTTGTCATCAATGATAACACCCAAAAACTTCACCTCACTCACTCTACAAATCTCAACACCCTCAATTTTGAATGGAACATCAAGAGTTTTCTTTTTATTATTGAATATCATGTAATTAGTTTTTTCTAGATTTAATGATAATTTATTAAGTTCAAACCAAGTTTGTATTTTGACAAATTTTGTCTTCATCAATTCCAACATTTGTTCTATAGCTTTACCTAAACAAAAAATGTGGTATCATCAGCGAAATGTACACATTTAAGGAGTCCTGACACATTTACCAAATCATTCACTTGTAAAATAAATAGCTTTGGTCCAAGTACAGAGCCTTGAGGAACTCCACATGTGATATTACAGAGGTCAGATCTTACATCATTTATCTGTAGAAACTGTTTTCTATCTTTCAAATAGCTACATACCCACTGTAATGCTGGTCCTCTAGTTACTATCATTAACCAGTGGAGGCAAAATTATAAATGTTTTTACCTGTGTGAAAGAGTGTGTGCATGCTTTAACTGTTAGCAAAATATCTCATGAACCACTTGTTNTACAGACTAATTACAAAATTAAGAGATTGTGCTATTTGGCATTCAAAAGGCATTGTCACAAAAACACCAGTGATTCTGTAGGAGTAAAATAAAAAATAAAATAAAAGTAAAAAAAAACGTCCGTCCGTCCGTAAAAGAACAAGCTAACATAACGTTCTGTTGTAGTGTGCTGAACGAAGCTGAGCCGTTGCACTGATTCAAACCCTGATGTGTTCTCATTCAGGAAATAAACTGACTGATCACTCAGAAACGCCTTGTCTTCCTTGAAAAAACTACCCAACGCAGAGTCGAGGGGTTACTGGAGCTGGCTTGGTACAGTGATGTGAAGCAGAACCTGTCTGTCCATCCACCCACGTAACTCGCTTTTACCTTTTCAGGTCACGGAGGTCACTGGTGCTCATGTCCAGTTTTCACTGTACGAGAGGTGGGGGACAGCCTGGACAGGTCTCCAGTCCATCACAGGGACAAATAGAGACAAACAACCATTCTCTCACTCGCACCTAGAGACAATTTAGAGTTACCAATCAGTCTAACATGCATGTTTTTGGTCTGTGGGAGGAAACTGGAGTACCTGAAGAAAACCCACGCATGCACAAAGAAAACATGCAAACTCCACCCAGAAAGGCCCCCGGCTGGGATTTGATCCGGCGATCTTCTTGCTAAGAGCCTTCTCCATCGCGGCCCCCACCCTCTGGAACTCACTGCCCCAACAGCTTCATGCCTGCTCTGATCTCTCCACTTTTAAAAAGCAACTCTAAACCCACCTAATTAAAATCGCTTTTAATATTTAAATTTTACCTTTTTAAATGTTTTGTGTCTTTATGTGTTGTGTGATACATTGTTGATTTTATATATTATTAATTCATGTAAAGCGTCTTTGAGTATTTAGAAAAGCGCTAAACAAAATAATGAATGTATTATTATTATTACTGTATTGCTATTATTATAAGAGAAAACAGCTCTCTCTACCACCTGCGCCACTGTGCCGCTCCAAAAAACAGCACTTAAAACTACATTTTTTAACATTTCAATTCTAAGGGTCCCAGAGGTACTTCAAATGAACTGAAGTGCACAAAGTTGCTTCTTTATTTTTTCAGGGAAATAATGAATTTTGTGTAAAAGAAGAGGGAGAGTTTAATTCAATTTAAAAAAGCATCAGGATTGAAAATGATTCAAACACAAATGTGAGTTATTTAATCCAGAGTAAAGGAGCCATTAAACTGAACTCTAAAGACAAAGTAGTCCAGTAACATGCCTGTGACGTGCGTTACTTACAAATAGAAAAATTGGAAGAAAACATCTTAATGTTTAAGGAAAATTTGCTCAATACACATTATTTTGGGGTTCTGATAATAAAATAAAAACCTAATTTGTCACATATTTTTCCATTTCAATCCGTACCATATTTAACCAGCTCTAATTTGAATTACAGCAGAAAAATTGCTGTTTCACGACCTTTTAAGAACTTATATAAATAAAAGCCTCCAACTGGAGGAGTGTTTTGTGGACAGCTACCTGCAGCGAGCCAGAGTTGATGGCCTGATAAATCTGCTCATCCGTCAGCGGATGGAGGGACGCCACGGCCACGTTGAGAAGAGGCAGCGCCCGCTCGAACGACGACTGCGTGGGGAAACGCATGTTGCACTGCAGCAGGTAAACCTCCGCCAAATTGACAGGAACCACCTGAAGAAAAAGAGAAGGACAGGATCTGACTGCAGATTTCCGTTGGATCGGCTTCATGCATAATGCATCGTGTTTGCACAGGAGCATCTTCGACTATTCCGCACGGACTTCCTCAGAGCGGAGAATGTGAATTTATAACTTGTCATTTCTTCCATGGAGTCTGGGAGCACGTCTGAATACATGAAATTAAATGAATCTGGGGGCGTGAGATAAAATATTTCATTACGAAATGCACACTGTAGCATTTCAAATGCATTATTTATCAAAAAAGGTGTTCTGGCTGTTCGAAAGAAGCTTTTGTAAAACTTATTTTATAACCAAAAACAATAAAACAAGCCAGAATGCAGGTATATAATAAAAATAAATACTGTCCGGGGAAATTAACGAGTTATTTATGTTGGGTTTGAAGGCTTTAAAGCATGATTGAATGCATAACAAATGAAGCTGCAACACAATTACATTTGCTTTTAATAAGCCGTGAAAGCAGCATCTCCGTAGATTTACGACTTCACGGCAAGAAACGTAAATTTTCTTTAATGGGGAGCAATAATTTTGATGCGAAGTACTTTACACAACTTCTGTCAGGAGATTTCTAACTGTCGTAAAGCTCCTGTCACCTGGATAATACAGCTACACCTGTGCAGCATCAGATTATGTTGGTACGTTAAATAAACAAGTGGACAAACTCCAGCAAACAACTTCACACGTTTGGACATCTCTGGATATTTTTCTCACGTCCCGCTCTTTTCACACTTCAAATGTGTCAAATCCGCCGGTTTATTAAACGGCAACGACCACGCTACAGTTACGCACCTTATAACTGGAGCTTTTGAGCACCAGGTAGCCCTTCTCGATGAGGTCAAAGGTGAGTTTGAGGTATAGGTAGGATCCCTGGCTCAGGGCCTTCAGGTGGGTGCTGAGCTTGCCGAAGGTGGTGTTGTCCATTTTGCCGTTGAGCGAGATGTTGTTCTGGATCTCCGGGCTGCTGTGGATGCGGTGCAGGATGTAGCCCTGCAGGTCCTGGTCTATGGCGTCGTTCTCCTCCAGGCCGTCCAGGGAGATGCGGTGAAACGGCAGCGCGTTGGTGATCTCCTGCAGAAGGTTACAACAACAGCACGTTAGCGTATTTATCCATTCAGTACTAACTTTTATTTAAAAAAAAATTATGTTCTGCTTGAACATGCAGAGAGAAAGATGAAGAGAACAGAAGCAGATGAGAAATGACTGTCACCTGTAACGTGGTTCTGACTGTGACCACCAGTTTGAGCCACGGAGGAAATCTGTTGATGGTTTTAGTGAGGAAAGACACGACGGTGTCGCCGTAGTCCGGTTTGTGGAACTCGGCCTCGTTGAGGCCGTCGATGAGGATGATGAGGTCCTCCTCCGAGTTGATCTTTCTCTCTGAATACCCGTCAGAGACAGAAACAAAATGTTGCACAAGAATTTTATTATATAAGTCAAGCTTTGATTTGATGGAACAATTTAAAAATGTGAAAATTAAACTAGAAAAACTGACTTTACTGACATTTTATTCAAACTTTAATTGTTAAAGCTTCAGTATGTAGCTTTTTTTATAAACATATTTCTTCACTCTGTCACTACCTCCTGACAGACTGATGTTAGCCAGGTAATCTCTGAAAAAAATATATATATATATTGTCCCCTTGCTTCTCCAGGTGGTAAATAAGCATTTCTAAAAAGAAAAGGTGACACGCCATTTTCCAGCCAATAAAAACAGAGTTTGAATTTGAATCAGCCAATAAAAACAGAGCTTGAATTTGAATTTCAGCAGACCATGGGAGAGCAGAGCCATATATGGCTCTGAGGGGGAGGGATCAGAATGCTTTGCCTGTTGAAAATATTTCTAAGTGCTGCAGTTCTACAGAAACTGCAGACTGAACCTTTAACTGAATTGTTTTAAAAATGTTATGTACCGTGTGTTTCAGACCACAAGGCAAACTGGATTATAAAGCGAACTGTCGATTTTGGAGAAAATTAAAGGATTTCACGTGCACATTCTAGCCCAAAAAATACGGTAATCTTTGTCATCATTGGAAATCTCATTCAAAGTCTCATTCTCAAGAGAGATCTGTTCTTGAAGTTGAAACAAGCAAAACAAACTTTAAAGTAACTAAAAGCTAAAATTAGCAAAACTGCTGCTCAATGGTAAAAGATCAAAACAACAGCTACAAACTTTAAAATAGCAAAGCTTTTGCTAAAAGGTAAAATTAGCAAATTATAGCAAAAATGCTAAATGTGCGCAACTATAGAAAGCTAAAAGTTATATTCAGCAAAATTAAAAAAACACTAGCAAAAAGGCTAAAATTAGCAAAAGAGAAGAGAAAAAAAAGCCTCCTAGTGCTAAATGTGCAAACGTGGATAGCTCACATCAGAAGGTAGCCGAATAGGTTGTAAAAAGCTAAACTAGTAAAAGTATTGCTGAGATAGTAGCTAAGACAGTAATTTAAGTTAAATAAGAGTTAGAGTTAAACAAAAAGTAACAATTGTTAAGTTGATTATGGGTAGAAAAATAAGTAAACAAAAAAATTTGAATAAAGTTTTGACTTTGTTGGTTTTAGCGGTTTAGCAGTAATTTTAAAATCTAAAATAAAAATAAAAAATAATAAAGTTGATACATTAATGCCGACTGAAACACGACAAAAGTATAAAAGTGCAATAAAATACAATTCATTAAACAGAAATGCCACAAAGATTAAACACAATGAATGAGCACATGGTTCGAGTCTGTTGCTGTTTATTGCTTTGGAGTCAACAAAACATTCCACGGTGTGGGTGTGTCACCTTTGTAAAGAGCGTCCAGTGGTTCCAGGACGCCCCTCCTGAAGGACGCCAGGGGGTCCTGAACACAGGAGCGCAGACTCAGGATGCTCTGCATGTGGGGCTCCCTCAGCAGCTGCTCCCTGTAGGCGACGAGGTGCGGCGAGCGGCACAACAAAGCCGCCACGTTGTGCACAAACTCCGGCACCAAACAGGTGTAGGCGTTATCCGCCTGGCAGTAATGGTAGGCCACCACCTGGGAGAGACAGAGGACGGGGGGAGAATCTCAGCCAGGTCACTCACAAAGTGGAGCTGTGTAATAATATCGATTTTGCGATATATATTGATTTTTTCTTTCCTAGAAAAAAAATCGATATTCATCCGCAAGTATCGTAACATCCAACTGTCACCCTGCTCACTCACTGCTTGATTCGCCGGGAGAGTGATTAGGTCATCCAGCCACTAGTGTCGCTGTAGAGCATTTATGCCAAGTTACCCGCCTTGATACTTGATTTACACAGAAGAAGTGCGGGCAGTGTAATGGCGGCGAATATCGTTCCAGCACCCTCTTGCTTTAAAGCAGATGTGTGGGTGCACTTTGGCTTCAAAAAGAAGAAGGATAGCGTAGGATAGTTGGTGCTTTTAATCAGTTTTCAGTTAAATTAATTCAATCCAAGTCTGTAACAGTCACAAAATGTCACCAAAATCACTCTGTCCCTCTAAAATCTTTCAGAAAATCGCAAAAGTGTATTGAATTGTATCGTTTGCTGAATATTGCACTACAGGTAGTCCCTGACTTACGAGCGCTCTAACTTACGAGGATCCAGACTTACGAGCTGGCAAATTTTTGGAAAAAACGCAAAAAATACTGAGTTTTTCTGTGTTTTTTCACCACAGTTCGTTAGCTAAACATGTGGACACACGTTTCCGATCATTTTTATGCACTCATAAGCAGTTTTTCGATGAAAAACGAGTGTTTGTAGTCGCGCTAGCAAAACCGTTCCAACTTACGAGCGAAATTCCGGACTTACGAGACACGTGGCGGCCGTTCCAAATTACGAGATTTCCGTGTTACGAGCGCCTCGTTGTAATGGAACTCGCTCGTAAGTCGGGGACTACCTGTATATATCATATCGTGAGCAGAATATCATGTATCGTATCATATCGTGAGATTATTGTATCACTACAGCCCTATCACAAAGGAACAGATTCCACCTTTCTCTTTCAACTCCCTGGTATATTACAGTTGGGGAGGGATCTCAGGGAGGTCGGTTTTAAAGCGGCGGGACATTTGGGATCGAGCAACTTTATGGTGGCTGGTAGCAGTTTAATGAAACATAATACGTCTAGTTTCACTGTTTGGCCTTAGCTATTAATAATTCATGGCTTCTGGCTGCAAGGAGAGGCTGATTGGAAGTCAGCTCATGCATGTGTTGAGACGACTGTGGCACGAAGCAGCCAAACTGTCACTTTTCACAGCTGAAACACGATCAGACGACATGTCTCTAATATTTCCCAGAGTCTCTGTGAATTATTATTTTTAGCCACTGAAACAATGGCNTGACAATTGTTAATTTCCATGTCTGCCTAAACAGTCTTGCTAGCTCTCATGGTGACGCCAAACAGCTGAATTGTGATTACTTACGCTGAAGGCAGGCTTACAACTTCTCCAAGATCTATTCCTTTCAACTGCCTGTGAACACTGCCACAAAGTTCCACAGTCTTGCCTGCTCAACTCTGACACAGGTCCACAGAAAGATCGCACATACCGGTACTCTGAATGTTGCCAAGCCCAGCACACACACATTTCAGACAGCTTAAACCAGGGGTGTTCAGACTTTTTCAGCATGTGAGCTACTTTTGAAATGATCAAGTCAAAGTGATCTACCTACTATAAGGCCCCGTTTACACGAAAACAACCTGTGGAAACATTAGTGTTTTTTCAATGTTTATTGGGTGTAATAAACAAAAAATAGGCTGGTTTACATGAAAAATGCTGTAGTTTTCATGTCAGTCGGGTTGCCAGATAAGAAATTATGAACGATAGTACTGTGGCTTTAAAATTATGGTATTTTGACCTAAACTGTTGTGTGTGCTGAGTAAAGATGTTCTAAGATTCAATTAATTTCAGTTCATTTATATAGCGTCAATTCACAAAAGAAGTAATCTCAGGGCACTGAACAGAAACATTTACAGTATACAAAATAATAATTTAACAGAAACATTCATAGATAAAATAATAATTTAACACTATTTGTCTGAGGAGCAGACTGCTTTGAATTTAACTCCATTGCAGAACTCTCATCTTGAGCAAGATGAAGTTTGTGTTGTGTTTCTTGAACATGTGCTCAGAAAAGGAGGTGGTAAATAAGGCATTTTTTATCTGGCAACCCTGGTCTCAGCTGCATTCATTGTGCATGCAGCGACTGCATGATCACAGTTACGTCCAAACTGGTGAATAACGTCTCGTTGGACCCTGGGTTTTATTAGTTTTGCTCCTGCATGCTGAAAAAGCGTGAGTAGCAAAAAAACACTCAGCTCTCTGACATTTTTTAAAACTGTTGTTAGTGCAGAAAAACTTTGGACTGCAACCGTCTGTATGTGCAACATCACACACGGAGAATTTCACACCTTCGGGGGTGGGGGAGTGGGGATGGGGTTTCCCCGAAAATCTCTCAGACTTGGTTTGAGAGAATGGGGGTTGTGAATGGCTGCCCTGTATGTCAATCAAGTGACTGGATGTTTGATAGGCTGACAATAATTTTTTTTTATGTCAAGCTGCGATCTACCAGTACTACCTCAGAGATCTACCAGTAGATTGTGATCTACCTAATGAGCACCCCTGGCTTAAACAGATGCTAATGTTTCCAAATTTGTCGACATTCCAGATTTCCACCAACTACAAAAAGCAGAATTCAGTTATCATAAATTCAGTTATGTTTCCTAGGTAAGAGGGCTCTCCACTGTCTTCTTGGTGAGAACATTTGATCATTTGCATTGAGAGACCAGCTGAACAAATCCATAGTTTACCATTTGGAAGGTATGCAAAAAGGGTCTCTGAAAAAGGTTCATAAGACAAAGAGCAAAGCAGGGACAGACAGAGCAGAGGAGGAAGCATCTGCTTTTGCCTAGAACAAGCAGAGAGAGAGAGAGCGATAAAGAGAGAGAGAGAGAGAGAGAGAACTATTGTACTGTCACTTTAAATTGCATTGTATTTTGACCTAAACTGTCATATTTGCTGAGTGAGGCTGTTGTAGATGAGGTGTGTGTGGTGTTTAGTGAATTTGTGCACAGAAAAGGAGGAGGTAAAAAATATATATTTATGCTTGTCTGGCAACCCTGACTTAGCTTTATGCAGTGTGCGTGCAGTCTGCATGGCCACAGTTACATCCAAACTGGTGAATACAGGAATGTTCCTTTGGACCTAGGGTTTTGCTGCTTTTGTTCTTAAATGTTGAACGGGTTCATGGCACAATGACTGATATCTGCCATTTATTGTAACTGTTGCAAATGCAAAAACTTTCAATGCATGCAGCCGCTTGTAGTGCACATGTGACACACACCTGCAGAGTATTTAACACCTCCGCAAATGGTTCTCTGAACCTCTGAGATATGGATTCAGAAACCTTTGTTTTCAGAGAAAATTAAACTGTCGAACAGCAGCAGAAAAGTTGTGGTTTCATTCAAGAAAATCATTGTGTAAACAGACCCTCAGTTTCAAAGGATATTTGGGCTCCTAAAATGCAATTTCCACCCAAATATATATATATATATATATA
>JBBPBX010030781.1:22153-34957 GCA_038048925.1 Garcialebias charrua
CATTTTAAAGAATGTTGTTCCAGTGTGGAATCAACCTGGGTATATGAAGGTTTAGCTATGACTGAAAGAACAGCATCTGTAACACAAAATGTAAACTTGTAATCTGCCATACAGTATTTGCTGTTGCTGAGTGTGCATGGAGTTGCAGATTAGGCAAGTGGTGGAACTATCATCATCATCATCATCATCATCATCATCATCATCATCATCATCATCTCCAAGAGGTTATTGTGGCAGTCTACATTGAAACACATCAGTAGCATTTAAAGATTATTTCAATCTGGTGCCTGTTTTATTTATTTATTTAAAGCTGGAATGTAAAAAAAACCAAGTTATTTAAAAAAACACCAGTCACTTGTGGGTGGTGCCTGTTTCCGCAGAGTGACAGTTGTAGAAAGCTCTGACGTCCGTAGTTTACATAAAGGTGAAGTTACATTTTAAAATTTAGATTTGTATTGGCAGCTTCAAGCACTGATACGAAAACGGAATGGTTCTTGTTCCTAAAAACAACTGCAAGGTGATCTTGACTCATTTTACTCTAAAGAACCATGAATAAAACATGAATTGATATGCATATCAAAAGCCAAGTGTTGGCAAAGCAAAACAAAGACGTCAGGGCAATGTAGAGAGGAGAGGAAAGCTCTTTCACATGAAGCGTTGTCTGAATCCTTAACAGTGCCAATTAGCAAGGGCTTGGTACCAGGGCCATCTGAGGATACCCCCCCGCCCCCCCCGCCCTCCTTCATCTTGACATAATTGCTTCTCTTGAGGAAGAGCAGGTGACTGCACCTAGAGATGTGATGCAGGTTAGCATGACATGCCCTTCAATTTGGTGAGCTGCAGCTGAGCTCTAACTAATTCTGTCATCAGACAGATCTCAACCCTAATGAAAGCTTTAGTAGGACAAAGAACAGTGTTTAAAATGATAAAAACCTGAGCAAGTCAAAGAGTGTGGATGAGCAGCCCTGAGGTCAAATTAGTGAGCATGAAAATTGGTTCAAACGTGACCAGGTTTCGTTGATGTGAAGCGACTGTCTACAAGTGGTGCTCTTCAGATTCCCTCATTGAGAACTTCTCAGACATCAGCACCTAATGAAGTGGGGACAGCTGGGCTGGTTTATAGATGTGCACTGCTGTAGACCCATCGGCAAGGAGCCATGAAACTCTGCCCACCAGTTTGGCTCAACCGGCCTGGCACTAACCGACCCACTACAAGCTGTTCAGCTAGTGGGCAGAGGTCACCGTTCATCCTACATCTGTAAAATGCCCTGAAGAAATCAAAGTTGCACTACTGGAGGGGACACTGACACAAGAGGCCATCTGAAGTGAAAATCAACTTTAAAATACCCTTCATGCCCACTGAATCTGAATATTGAAACAGATAGTTGGGCTTCATTGTGGGTGGCAGTTGTTTCAGCATCCACAAACTGCTGTTTGGACAGATGCTACACATCCTTTTGTCAACATTAATAAACTTCAGAGTTGATTAAATAAAATCTGTTCATCAGTGAGACTCCCAAGTTATGAGAGACGGTGATTGCAGTTATTAGGCATGATCATTTTGAATTATGGAAAATTGTTAAAAAAAATTGTAATGTACTCCACACATTGCATGCAGTAATTCATTCAAACTTTATTTATAAAGGTTAGTATCATTGAGCCTCAGTGACCCATTTACAAGAGAGACATGTAATAGATTTAAATTGGCTTTGGACGGACGGACGGACGGACGGACGGACGGACGGACGGACGGACGGACGGACGGACAGACAGACAGACAGACAGACAGACAGACAGATAGATGATAGATAGATAGATAGATAGATAGATAGATGATAGATAGATAGATAGATAGATAGATAGATAGATAGATAGATAGATAGATAGATAGATAGATAGATAGATAGATACTTTAAAAGTCCTAATAAAAAAGAAACACACCAATTTAGAAATAGACAAATATGGACATGCACGGGCAGCACTATGGCGCAGTTGGTAAAGCTGCCGCCTCTCAGCGGGCAGGTCGCTGGTTCAAATCCCAGCCGGGGGGCTGCCACCCTCATTGTACAAAGTACACGAAACAGTAACATGATGATTGTGTGGTGCTCAGTTTGTAAAAAACAATGATTTCAAGATGTTTCCCTTATGACGGCAGTCTAGTTAATTAAATATAAATCAAAACTTATATTATTGCTTCTGTAAAAATGTACATCTAAAATGTTATATATTTACAAAAGGAAGTTATAGAAAATAAAATGTGGTTTAGTGGTTTTCATGAACTCTGTGTTTGTCATAAATTCACATTAAACCCAATGTTGGTCCTTCCTTTTCAGTCTTTGTTTATTTATGGTCATCACATCACATGCACATTTGTCATCAGCTATTCATAGGCTTCTTATGTCAGATAGTCTGTTTATTACATGATTGTGAGTCTTATCTCTGTGTTCTTTCTCTCATAAACTCTATCTTTGTCCATTAGTTGTTCTGTATTAAACTTTTTTTTGTCTTGCCCATGTCATTTTTGATTTATGAACTTGGTATTGCTGCTGGACTTCGTTTTTGCTAAATCTTGGGAACTATGATAACATTAGACTGAAATCAAAAGCTGAAACAGTTGATTCAGAGGAAATAGTAAACAGTGTAAAAATAAAAAAGATACAGCCATGAACAGAACATTATTCAATTGAATATTGAGGTCAGTAGTGAATGCTTAATTACCACTTACAGGCCTGGCATATACAGTATATATGTATGTATATTTACTGTGTTTACTAACTCTACACTTCATGTTTGTATGTTCTGTTCATTTACATGATGCATTTCTTAGTTTTCTTCCCATTGAAACTACACCTACCACTCATTCAGTGTTTGTGACTCTCCTGTCTTCTCAAACTCCAATTATTTGAGGCAGACAGCCACTTTGCTGGAATGTTCCTTTTTCTTCTTGTTAAAAGGAAGTTGTTCCTTTCCACTTACTCATGATGGTACAGTATCAAAGATTCAATGCAATCTGCTAATTTCCTCAGGAATTAGAACTTTTATTAATTTACCTTTTATCATTTAAAATATGTGAATGTACTTCAATATCCTTGGGTGTCCTGAAAGGTGCTTTTAAATAAAATGATTATTATTACTGTATTATTATTATTATTATTATATAACTGGCACTATTTCACTGTAAGGACCTGTTTTGGACAGGATTGAAGTTATGATTTGGACTTTAATATTTGTTTTCTTAATTAACCTGGGATTACTTCTTTTGGGATTTGAAACTATATAAATAAACTATTTGAACTTAACTAACATTTTCTTTTGAACTGTTATTTTTGTATGCACAAAAACAATAACAAAGTTTAAGTTTATGAAAGTAGTCTAATTCTGTATAATCAAAGTATTTTTGCAAAAGCAAAAAATACAACAGTTACATTTTTACCAAAATTATTTTAGGTTAAAACTAGTTGGAAAAAGCTGTTAGTAACTCTTGAGACAGGATTATAACATCAAATCAATGCTGGTGGAAATAAGCCACAGATCTACGGAGCTTAATTGGCTGATTTACAATCGACCATCTTGGAAAAGGCAGCTGTCCTCCAGTCAAGTCTGCTTAATGCCGCCTGTGCATGTCAAAGAGCTCAATTGCAATTAAAAACCAATCCCATTGGGTTGCAAGGGACTGCGTTAAATTTCAAGTAGGGCTTCCCACATTGATCCATTGCGCTCAATTTTAGAGTTTAAATTATTTAACTAAAATTAAAACAAATGCTCTCCAACCATCATCCTCTTCTTAGTTAAACATGCTTCATATTAAAATGTTTGGATAGAAAAGTTTGTGAAGCCACGATTTTGAACTTGCTTGAAGGAAAGATGTACCGGTACTTAAATCCAGGGTATAGGTTTATGGAATGGTTTGTAGGATGACCTTAAAAATGTCAGATATCTGTGTATATTTAAGAGAAATGTTAAAACTAGTTTTTTGAAGATATATGATCAAGTATAATTGAATCTAAAGAAACTGCTGTTTAAGCTGATGTATTTTTCGTTTTAGTATTGTATTGCTTTTATTTTATATTATATTTTGTTTAAAAATATTTTAAGGATAAAAAGGAGCAGACATCATAAGATTGATTCTTTTTCTGCTTCTTTTCATTTAGATTTGTGTATCATTTGTGTTCTATTGTAAACATGTTTTGTATTTTAAATGAAATGAATAATTTTTGGGGGGAATTGGAATTGGAACTGGAATTGGAAAACCAGTTACCAGGACTCTGAGCTGTTGAAATGTTAAAGTACACATTTGCTCAATTTAAGCACAATTCCATTAAGACCTGTGAACTTTATGAATGAATTATTAAACACTTTGTGATGAAAAATACACATTGTTCTGTCTTCTCACTTCATTGTCAATAACAGAAAAAAAAAATCTGGCCTCAAGGCAATTTCAGCACAGATTATATCCCAACTAAATACTCACATCTGCACAAACACAGTTATAACTCTCCAAACTGGGGAGAAGGAACCCCTTGTTATGCTAAAGAGAACCATCTGTTATCATCAATATCTTAATGGACTGAGTACGTTGTGCCATCTGACTTCATCATTTTCAAAGTATGTGTTCAAGTACAAGCGAGGATCCCCTGCTTGCTCATAACCCTTCACCAGCACAAACAGGAAACTGCTTCCTGTTGCTGAACCTGCACGTCCATGTGTTTGATATCACATCAAAGAGAGACGCCGTTTGTGCTGGAGCGTAGCAGGATTCAGCCCTGCAGTTTACACCGTACAAGCTGCTTCGTTGTTCAGTTTCAGGGCAAACAGAGCAGCATTCTCACTGCACGCTCAAGCAAAATTGCCATAACACCTCCACTGGGACGTCCTTAATGAAATGTCATAATTAGGCTTACAAGTCATCTATCAGTCCTTCCAGATAACTCACTATAATAATTCAGCCCATTAGCATCAATAGAAATCAGCTCGGGTTAGTCATTACGCTGTGTAATCAGCCTGGATCATGTGTAATGCATAAATAATTTCCTAACCTGAAAACCTTCTTTTTTTCCCATTTACTTTGAACAAAATACCCTGAAATTTGTCTTTATTTTAATGCTAGAGGCTCACTTTATGCTTTGCATCAAATGTGGTAACTAACTTCTAATTCATATAATTAGGACAGAAGCATTTTACTCTTGCATTATTAATACGGTAGTTAATCTATGGAATATTACAAAAAAAAACTGTAATCTGGTGTTTATTTATTTGGAGGACTGTAATCAGAAAACAACCTCCTAATTAAAATGTCATTACATGTGACATCACACATAGTAAAGGTGAAACATAAATGTTTATACCAATGCAGCACAGACAGCTGTGCACAGCATATATTGTTTTTATGCTGTAATGTATTCTTATAAACAACATTTTCTTCAGAAATTTGTAAGGGTACCAATGAGTGTAGCTAATGCCTGAAATGAAAAATATGGGACACAGCTGTGGGATTGTGTTTCATTTGGGGAGTGCTGTAAGCGCATGAGTTTTACTATAAATTGTTATATGAACTGAAACAGTCATCTAAAATGCCATAATACCAAATACTGTATGCCGTGAAATGCACACAGGAACTGCATGTTGTTTCATCTTTATATGGATATTGCATATGCAAAATGCATATCTTGAACAGACAATATCTACAAAGTCAATAACCTAAAGTATCCCCACCTGTTTGTTGTCATTCACTTCAGCCTCAGTCATACAGAACAACCAGTTCAGCACTCACATCCAATAAAATGTAGGAACATTTACATTTACTAGCTACACTGGGGCAACTTGATTACAATAGTCTGATGTCACATTGCCTTCACAGCTATTTTATTGACTTTTATTTATCTAGACAAGTCTCAATGAGATCACACATCTCTTTTGCAAATAAGGCCTGCAGCCTAAAAGCAATCTAACATGCATGTTTTGGACTGTGGGAAGAAACCCAAGTTCCCAGAGAAAACCAACTCAAACATGAAAAGAACATGCAAGCTCCACACAGAAAGACACCAGATCCATACTGTGAAGTGAACCCAGGACCTTCTTGCTGTCAGGCAGCAGTGCTCGCTAATCCGTTATGCTAAACAATGATAAAAGCCACAATAAAACATCAATATGTCAAAATAATATCCATATTTATTGCCTGGTATTAGTACTGTACTGCCAGCCAAAATGCTCACAACGATCAGATCAGAAATTCACAAAACTAATCCATCATTTAATGCTACAGAAACAGCAGAACTGTTGTTCAGCTGTAATGACTATTATTAAAGGGGACCACACATGCAAAATTCACTTTTTAATGTTTTTTTACTCAACTTTGGGTATTTACTTCATAAAAAAACAGTCCTTGTGCCAAAAAAATGCACCCAGTGGTTTATTTACTCTAAGTAGATTTATTTGTCTGTGATTAAAAACGCTTCGTTTCACACTTCCTGCGGTTTGTGACGTCACAAACCGTAGCCAATCACCTCAAACCTGAGTCCAGCCCCTCACCTAGCAACCCCTGGTGATGCTCCACCCACTTGAGTATAAAAGATGTCACGGTTGCCTAGCGGTTTAGGAGCTGACCTGGCGGTCATTTATTCATTTATTTAGCCCCCGGGGGGCTAGGGGTTTGCCCTGCTCCAGCCATGCAGCACATCTCGAGTAAAACCAGAATGTTTTATTACCTTGTTTGAATGAACTCTGTCTCGTTGAAACTGTGCACACACACTCTCGCGGTTTGGACTTGTTTCTTATATGATGAAGGACTACTGTTGCCTAACTGTCAGTTTGGTTGAGCGGTTACGACACTTGAGCGCCACGCAGGAGAGCAGAGATCGCATCCTGTCAATGGCATCTTTTTTTTCCACCTTTTTTTAAAGCCTTTTGTTCGGAGAAATCGGGGTGAGACTAGATATATACATCGACATAATAATACTTTATAATTGTTATTTTTACGTTTTAGTTCAATTTTTAGTGTAATATCGCTCCCAACGCGCAGCCGGCAGAAAACTGTGCACACTCTCTCGCGGGGCGACAGTCTGTACCATCAAGCACCACTGATCGATATATTTTCAGATTAGCAACTTATTTATTTCACTTCATCAAAATCTAATCAAAACTTCAGCGTTCTAAATGTAGGTGGTTGTGATTATTTCTTATATGATGAAAGACTGCTTTTTTCATAATTGCCCGGTTGGCCTAGAGATAATGAAGCGGACTCGTCATCCGAAGGACACAGGTTCGTGTCTCGGTCGCAGCATCTCTTTTTTTTTTTTTTAAGCCTTTTGTTTTGCAGACCGCCGGCGAAGACACCATCTGCGTGCGGGTTTTGCTGGGAGCTACTGACTTTTGAGGTCCGGGGGTCCGGTCAAAGGTTGCCTCATGCGGATAAATTAACTGGAGACATTCTGTGAACTTTGTTTGTGTGTGGACGCAGCGATCGCTCCCAAAAGCGCCGCATGCAACGAGCGGAGCTAACACCGCCCGCTCGGAGGAGGAAAAGCTATCAGTGGGCTAATGCTAAAAAAAGGAGCTGCAAATGGCGGCGCGCGCAGAGGGCTTTTGGTAAGTTATCTTAAGCTACTAGCACTAACAGTAAGTCAAATGAGTAATAAAAAAGAGCTAATTTTAAAATAACAACATATTAGAGATACTGGCTGTTACAGAGGGCGTAGTTAATGTAAATAGGTCTTTGTAGGGCGTGGCTTTCAGACCTCATTATTCATAAACCGGTCGTTTAGAACGGAAGTGAAATTTGGCAGAATTAGAAAGGGGATATTTTATTATCTAAGCATTATTTTGTGTATAAAATTGACTGAAAATGGTCTGGATAGCCCACAGATAAACCACAAAAAATTATATATCCTACATTTGGTCCCCTTTAATGTTTTTATTTCAAACTAATCACCTTAATTGTAACAAGATCAAGGGTCACAGGCTTAACTGTGCTTAAAACATAAGTCCATCCATCCATCCATCTTCTACCGCTTATCCACAATTGGGTCACAGAGGCAACAGGTCCAGGAGAGAAACCCAGACATCCCTCTTCCCAGCAACACCTTTCAGCTCATTCTGGGGGACCCCAAGGCAGGCCAGAGGAGAAACACAATCCCTCCAGCCACTGGAGGAATTAACTGCATCCACAACAACCAAAGCTGAAGTCCTTCTGGCCACCCTGTACCTGTCAGCAACTTTGGGAGTCCTCTGGGACAGCCAAATCCCAAAAGTTTCCTTCTTCAGCCTGACAGCCTCCATCACAGTTGATGTCTACCAGCATGTTCTTTGGTTGCCATCACAACATGCACCAAATGACCTTCAAGCCACAGGTCCTAGAAGCCGCATCAGCAATAGAGGCCCTGTGTATGGCCCGTTCAGATTCCTAGTCCGCCCCACCCCACCCCCGGGACATGTGAAAACTCTTACGAAAGTGTGAGCTGAAGATCGCACAGACAGGGGGCTCTACCAGATGTTCCCAGTTCACCCTCACTTTTCTTTTGGGTTTACCAGGTCTGTCCACCAACCTCCACCAACATCAGATCCAACTCATCACCTGGTAGTGATAAGTTGACAGTTCTGCCTCTCCCTTCACCTGAGTGTCCAAGATATAAGGCTGCAGGTCCGATGACACAATTACGAAACTGATCATCAACATTTGGACTAAGGTGGCCTGGTACCAAGTACACTTATGAACCACCATATGCTCAATCAAGGGGGTGTTTTGTCTGCAGCAAATTTGGAACTGGTCAGGCTGCCTGCCTTATATGATGGCTTGGTTTGTGTCTCGAGCATCCAGACTCACATGCTTTTGTCAGGATAGATCAGATCTCAGGGAATACTCTCAGGTACGGTCCATTAGTGTGGCCATTTAATTTGGACATTTCAGAACTGAGTGGACAAACAGACTCAAGGAAGATGCCAATAAGTTCTGCCTGTCCCCAAAACAATCGTGTTTATATGAATTTGGCTCCCTGACTGGCCTTGACAGGCCATCTTATCTTAATTTGCCTGGAAGTTTTGTAAACCTTTGATGCAAATACTTGGGTATCTTGGTCAATTCACATCTCTCTTTTAAGCCTCATATCTAAAACTTGGTAAAAAAAACTGAAAGTAAAACTGTTTTTTTTTTCTCCAGAAATAGGTCCTGTCTAAATCTGAATGCTAGGAAACACCTTGTAACTGTGACTTTCCTTCCCTCCATTGACTACGGTGACATTTATATGAACGCTCCTACAAGCACCTTGAAGATGTTGAATGCTGTCTATCATGGTGCACTAAGATTCATAGTTGGCTGTAACTACTGTACACATCACTGCACCCTTTATTCATACACCCTGTACTGCTATCTTATTTTAATTTGTTTAAAAAAAAACTTGTGTGCCTCTTATGATTGACTATTGTTGTCACTGTTGTCCATTGTTGTCATCATTCTTTGTTGAAACCAGGTCTCTCTTGTAAATGAGTCCTCGAGGCTCAATGGGATTAACCTGCCTGAATAAAAGTTGAATGAATGAAAAAAAAAATCACTGTTTAACTGGTCATCGTTAACTTCACGCACACTCTTTCACTAGTACATTTTCATCTTTAAATAATTTATTCGTTTGCTACCTTCATACATATCCTCTTACACAAAGGTGGGCACATGAACGCTGGGGACCGCTAACGCACTAATCCGCTTACAGTGGACCTAAACTTTTTGTCAGCGTTTTTGTGGTTTGACTAACTTTTATAATTCATAAGCGGATTTGTGCTATTTTTATTTAAAATGCAGTACCGCTAATAACTAATTATCTATCAGTAAAAACGAATAAACTTATTACAGGCTCTTATGCTGGCTCCGTAGCTGGTTGTTTTGCCTTTTTCTCCTCCCTCACCGTAAAGAGCAGAGAGGAGGGAGGGTTGGAGGGGGAGCAGAGGTAGAACAGACACGGATCTACCATGTAGCAAATGATGCCGTTGCTTGGGGTCCCAAATCTGCAGGGGTCCATCCCCGCCGCGCCCCGGCCAGTCACCTACATCACTAACATTGCTAA
Source organism: Garcialebias charrua (assembly GCA_038048925.1). Taxonomy (NCBI): domain Eukaryota; kingdom Metazoa; phylum Chordata; class Actinopteri; order Cyprinodontiformes; family Rivulidae; genus Garcialebias; species Garcialebias charrua. Next base: position 32,203 of record JBBPBX010030781.1, read on the forward strand.
TCAGAGTCAGAGTCAGAGAGAATTTATTGTCATTTGCACCGCATGTAGTACATGTGTTGAAAACGAGATTATGTACACAGGGTCCCAGTTACATCCAACAACAAATGCAAGAGAAATACAATAATAACATCTAGGATTAACTAAGAGAGACATCACATCAGCTAGTAATACACTAAGCCCTAATGTAGTAGAAAAACATCATTATAAACAGCAGCACGAACATGAGCAGATGGTCACAGATGAACGCAGCAACAAGAAACAGATCAGTACAGTATCAGTATGATGTGACATTTTGCAGTGTTTATTCTTATTATTTATTTATTCATGAGTCTGACAGCCTCAGGGTAGAAGCTGTTTCTCAGTCTAGTGGTTCTACATTTGATGCTCCTCAACCTCCGTCCCGAGGGGAGTGGTGCAAAGAGTGAGTGTGCTGGGTGAGTGAGGTCTTTCATGATGCAGGTGGCTCTTTTTCTGCATCTGGAGGTGTAAATGTCTGTGATGGTGGGGAGACTGACTCCCACAGACTTCTGTGCAGCCTTCACCACTCTCTGCAGAGCTTTTCTCTCTGCAACTGTGCAGCCTCCATGCCACACGTTGATGCTGGAGCACAGGACGCTCTCCACTGCACACCTGTAGAACGAGGTGAGGACTGGGCTTCTCAGACCGGCTCGTCTCAGCCGTCTGAGGAAGTAGAGTCTCTGATGACCTTTCTTGATCAGGCTGGTGGTGTTATTGCTCCAGCTGAGGTTATCATTCAAGTGTACACCCAGGTATGCCAGGTATGCTAATGCTTGTTAATGTACATTTAACATAAAAATAATTATAGTTACAATGAAAACGATCTTAAAAACACAATACAAAAACCGGTCGATTTCTGTATTCCCCTACTAAAAATGGACTATTCCATCTTGACATCTTCCGGGTCAGAGGTGAACTCAGGGGCTAATTCTGTGGCTAGCTGCTTGTGCTGGGTTTCTTGGATAAATCCGCAGAGAACCCCGCTGTTTCAAGCCAAATTAACGCGGCCGGAGGATTTTATTGTGTGTTTTGTGTCGACCACTCGACGGTGAGTCGTTAGTTTTATGTATTTTAGTTACTTTTCATTAAATCTGTTGACTACCTATAGAATCTTGACATCTTCTGGGTCAGAGGTAAACTGGAATCTAACTCTGTGTCCAGCTGGTTGTGCTGGGTTACTAATGGATAAATCCGCAGAGAACCCCGCTGTTTCAAGCCAAATTAACACGGCCGGAGGATTTTATTGTGGGTTTTGTGTCGACCATTCGACTGATGGAGATGTTCAATATTTATCATCTAAAACTAATTACTCTGACCCAATAATTATAACCCAGCTCACTTATATCAAATATTCTCTGTTCCCTTTAAACACTTATATTTGACAGTACAAACATGTTGTTTGCTTTTTCTCCTTGATACAGAAAAGACAGTCTTCGGCCTTGACAATCTTTGGATTAGATGTTCTTGTTTGATCAGAACCATGACATGTTTGTTTTATCTGTAAGAAGTCAGAGCTTGTCAAACTCCACCTGCTTCTTGTTTAAATAGCTTGTCATGTCCAGTACAATTCGGAATTGTGCTGAACTATGTATTTGAGACCAAACTAAGTTTCAAAGGACATTAAAAAGCCTTCCCCTTTGCAAAGTTGTTTGTCTGATTTAACACTGTTCTCTTGTTTATCTTGTGTGATTTTTATTAAGGTAACAGGGGTTTAAAATCCCCATCATTTTGGTGCCGAAAACCCATTCTCCCAATACCTACTCCTGATGACCTCTGAATGGGGCGCAGCTGCGAGGCACGGTAAATATGACAGAAAGTCCAGTGATTGGGTTTGTCTCTGGCCAGCTTCCTCTGTCCATGGTGCGATCAGGGTCGGGTTGGCAGAGATTCCCAGACATCCACACAGGTCAGCAAGAAATGTAAGTGTTGATATGTGTTTGTTGATATGTCCTTTTTAAAACAATTTGAGTATAGTAACAGGAACTAGTTCACCCTGTGCCGATGACTTGAAATTTTGAATGAGGTGTCTGCTGTTCGATAACTAGGCAAATTTTGCGCACACGCTAGTTGGCAGAACCAAGATTTCTGTGATTTATAAGCGAGGGCAGCCAAAAATACGCCAAGACCAGAAATGTGAGGTTGGCTGCCAGACCTTTAAATTGGACGTTTAGTGTGTCCGGCCAGGCGAGAAGAGAAATTAAGACAAGAACGTTTATTTTTATATTTGACGCGTCATTATGTGCTGTATTTGTTTAGTCCTTTTTTTATGTGTATGTTTGTTTCTGGAGCGCTGCACCTCTGCTTTTTCTTCCTCCCATTTCCTTGTGTGTGTAGGCAGCTGGCTCCTTATCTGTGGGCCTTTCTCAGACCCCCCCACCCGTGCTGAACCTGCCTGCAGCGTTTTCTGTGTTTAACTGCTCTGAGTGTGATTACTGGATCTAAAAGGTTTTCCAGTTTGACATTAATTTGCTCACATATATTAATAAATACTGTACACAAAAGGTTGTCTGTCTAAAAGGAAAAAAAAAGAGATAGACCTTTAGTCAGTAAAAAAATATGGCTGAATGAATCAGAGAGACAAAGCATCTGAATAAGTTTTTATTTTATTTTAAAACAAGTACTCTAATGGCCTTGAGACAAGTGCAGCTGCGAAAGCTTAACAGAGCCCCCCCCACACACACACCCCTCCCTCCCCCTACCACCCATCCTGCAACCCCCCCACCTCCACCCAACCCCT
>JBBPBX010030782.1:10574-34955 GCA_038048925.1 Garcialebias charrua
TACTAACTGTTGGCCTGGAGGAAACATTTGAGATAAAATTCAATTTTTTATTCATGTTTTGAGAGACGGACTATTCTGTTAGCATTGGTTTTATTTCTGTTTACGTTATAAATAGCTTCGAAACCACTCTGTGTATATTTTTTCTGCTTACAGAGTGTAATTATAAGGCTTTAATGTACTAACTGTTGGCCTGGAGGAAACATTTGAGATAAAATTCGATTTTTTATTCGTGTTTTGAGAGACGGACTCTTCTATGTTAGCATTGGTTTTATTTCTGTTTACGTTATAAATAGCTTTGAAACCACTCGGTGTATATTTTTTCTGCTTACAGAGTGTAATTATAAGGCTTTAATGTACTAACTGTTGGCCTGGAGGAAACATTTGAGATAAAATTCGATTTTCTTATTCGTATTTTGAGAGACGGACTCTTCTGTTAGCATTCGTTTTTAGGGGTGCACCGATTTCAATTTTCTGGCCGATCACCGATTACCGATTTTTAGAAAGTCTGACCTGCCGATTCCGATTTTGGCCGATACCGATTTTCAGGTGTTAAAAGGTCAAAATGCACCCTAAATTTTCAGGATTTTCCAACCTTTGCTGAGGCAGATAAAATCGGTAGATAAAATCGGCTTCTCATTTAAAGATCGGCCGATCACCGATCTCCCCAAATTAAGGAAATTGGAGCCGATCGATCGGCCGGCCGATTTATCGGTGCATCCCTATTCGTTTTATTTCCGTGTACTGTATATTTGAGAAAATAGCTGACAAGCCACTCAGCTAATAAACCACTAACCCTTGTGCTATAATGTCAGCTATAAATTTTAGCAAACAAATAATTGTTTTTACCGTGTTAATCTTCTTAAAAGCCTTGCTGTGCGCTCCTGTAGCAGACATTTGCAGCAGAGCTAAACACTCGGTCCATATTGCCGGGTTGTCTCAGCGGTGACGCGTCATGTCAGCGGTGGATGACGCGTTACGTCGGCGGTGACATAGGTGTGACCTATACACCGGTGCAACCTATTTCTGGATTTTTCCAATTTATTGATCAAAATTGGACAATGCGACCTATACACAGGTGCGACCTATACAACGGAAAATACGGTATATCGATATTAAATTATTGTCCAGCACTACTGACATTATAGTAAAATTGTGTCTCAGCTAAACTTTTCTTAATAAATGCACTTTGACGGTTAAAACATGGCAAAATGAAGCCGATGAAATAAAGCGGCTTTAAAATTACTACACGCTCACGCGCCCATAATGATGACAGAAACACTTATTTATTTATTTATTTATTTATTTATTTATTTATATTCAAACCTGTTGAATTCTTCATCCTCTGTGTTGCTGGTGAAGAGTTCTGCCAACTCCTGAGGTAACACGTAGTTCAGACCTCCAGCGAGAAGGAGGCCGTATTGCAACACAGTGAGTCCGAGCAAAGGAGGCTGCTGTCGGACACATGAGCTGGGAACGGTCGGTGGACTCTATCGGCCGAAAGTGGTACTGCTCCATTTTTTTCTGTCAGAATGAATGGAAAAGGTCATATCGCAGCCAAAATTGGTCTAAAAATATGGGGAAAAGTCCATAAATATGTCGCTTCGCCATATAAATCGCAAGACATGCAAATTAGGCAAAAAAAAACTGCGACTTTTAGGACGAAAAGTATGGTATTTTGAAGAAAAAGTGAAGTTTGCTGTAACGGTAAATGGTAAATGGAGCTTACTTATACAGTATAGCGCCTTCCAGCTAGGGGTGGGCGATATGGCTCAAAAATTATATCGTGATACTTCAGAGTATTATCACGATAACGATAAATTTCGTGATATAACCCAAAAAAAATAAAAAAAATAATCAAATGTATTTATTTGACAAAATTAACTTAACATGTTGCTTTGCAGTATTATATAAAATTTTAAAAGACAACAAGGGCTAATTTTACAGAAATTACTTTATTTAGTTAAGTATTTAGTCTCCAAGTAAAACTACACCTGCACTTTAGTTTTTGTAGTGGTTTTTTTAATCTATATTTTGTGCAGATTTTTTTCAATCTAAATAACAGATCGTTTTTAAAGTGCAGGTGTAGTTTCCTAAAACAATAGCCTAAATAAAATGAAGCTTAAGATTTTTTGAGCATAAATGAAACATACAACAAATTATATGTTGCCTTTAAATGAGCTGTAACTTCTACAAGTTGATCAGCTGACCCTGAAACTTGTTCATGTTTCAGCTTCATCTGTTCATGCAGGAACGTGTCATTCCTCTGATTCATTTTTTTAACTGATCTGTGTCTGATGGAGTGACTGTGGAGCCGCGTGTGTTTGTAACACAGTTTACAGAGGTGGACACGCTGCACCGCGGCTGCTTGGAGCGGAGCGGGGGGAGGGGGGGACAGCTGTCTGTGCCTGCAGAGCAGGGGGAAGAGAAGCTGAGACGCGCGCGTTGTTTTTAACATTTTAGCAGTAACTAATTAGCGTTTTACACCAGTACAGACTGTTGGAGGGGAGGTGCGCAGTTGTTTAAAGCGCTTGGGTGTTAAGGGGCGAGGCGCCCTGACGTATTACGTCATGAAATTACCATATCATGATATAACTTTTTTGCCCGGGCAAGCTTTTTATACCGGTATTAGCCCAGCCCTACTTCCAGCCCCCAATGAGGGGCCCTAAAGCACTTTACAGCACCAGCCATCCACCCATTCATACACACATTCATACACCGGTAGCGGTAGCCTGCCATCCAGTCCTACCGGGAGAAACTCGGGGTTACGTGTCTTGCCCAGGGACACAATGGGCCTCATGCAAGAACATGTTCGTATTTTTATCCTAAATTTCTCTTACTTTTGTTCGTACGAAGCGTCCGTACGAACATGCCACGTCAGATTCAACAAACTCTTCTATCCTCAGGAAAAGTGTGTAAATGAGCTGCGTACATATAATGAATTCCACCTGTTCTATCCACCTGCTCGTGCACGCGGAGAGGTTATTTACATAATTCCCACCCCTCAAAACACCATACAGTATAAGGCTACGTTTCCTGCCTCAGAGAGCAGGAAGTGTCCGTTCATAAAAATGACAGCGAAAAGTAAAAAGAAGAACTTTACAGGTGCTGAGATTGAAGTTCTGCTCTCCGAGATCGAGAAAAGAAAATCTGTCCTTTTTAGCAGCGTCACTCATGGGATTAAAGGACCAGCTAAAGCCAAAGAAAGTTTGTTTATAATAAATGTGGACCTTAAAATATACACACGTCCTGGTGGCTCACTGTGAACGCATAGCGCCGTTAGCTGCTCCTAACCTTATCTAGACCTCGTGGGTTCGATTCCCACAAGGTATGACTATTTTTTTTCTTTCTTTCTTTAGATTATTTATTCATTCCAGATTAAAAAGACTTTATGCTTTATTTCTTGTTGTATTGTAAATAGTTTTCTTGTGTTTTTTAAATCTGGAATGAATTAAAAAATAAAAATAAAAAGCGTTGTCCCATGTGGGAATTGAACCCATAAAGTTCGGAACGGCGAGCCAACGCTCTTCTCATTGAGCTATCGGTGCACTATGACTGCAACAGGAGGAGGTCAAGGAAAAGTCTGCGTTACCGAGACAAATTAAACTTAAATTAATTCCTAATTTAAGTTAGTTTTAGTTTGAGATCTTCATATTAATATTGTAGTGTTAGAAAACGGCATTCATAACAAATTGATTTTAATTTAAATATTTTTATTCGTTAGTCATTATTACATTTAAAATTATAATTCTAATTCAAACAGAATAACCTATTGTCAACAATAATTATGGTGCGTGATTTCTTTAGACTCAAAATATTTTCTGAATAACGAAATATAAAGTTATTAGTAGGGCTGGACGATATGGCCAAAATTTTTATCACGATATAGTTTCTAATTTCGGTCGATAACGATATAATTCGATATCGATATAAACAATATAAAAGCCTAAAAAAAACTATAAACTATACAAATAAATTATTGTTCACCTTGTATTTGTATTTAGCCTCCAAAAAGATGGAAATCACCATCAAATAAACATAAACTTCTCAACCCAATAATTCTCAGTCGGGTCATCTGGACAGTTTATTTTTTATAGAAACGTTTCATCCTCCATCCAGTTTCCATAAAAAAGAAACTGTCCAGATGACCTGACTGAGAATTATTGGATTTGGTACCTGGATTATTGAGCATGAACTTTCTTGCCATAAAATTCTCAACTGTGTCAATACTGTATTATTAGTTTTAACTTTAAACAAGAACTTTAAAATGTACAGTATTGAAATGCATAGTTAATTAAATAAAACTTTTGGGTGTTGTTATTTATAAGAAGCTGACATCTCATGGAAATTACTTAAGAATAAAAAAAAATCAATTGCATTACTGTATAAAGTAAAATAGTTTTTGAATGACAAAGTTTTGAATATATTGTATAAGGTAATGATTGTTCCATATTTAATCTGTTGTATTGAAGTTTGGGGAAAAGCATGTAAAACTATTACAAACCCTGTTTTTATTTTATTAAAAAAAGAGCTATAAGAATTATTAGTAGGAAGTGCTATGGTCACCCAACAAATATTTCATCAGTTTAAATTATTAAAATTTTATGATTTGGTTGAACATAGTATTTTACAAGTCATGTATAAAACTAAAAAAAAATTACCCCCCAAATATTCAATTAAAAATTGTTTAAAGTTATTAAACCCTGAAGGGAATGTAAATGTTTGTAAAACCTCCATTTAGGACTAGTTTGAAGGAGCTGAGTTGTAAATCAGGAAACAGGATTGTGTTGACTTGATATCACCATAAACATTTCTAAAACTATTTATATGTTTTAAAAGATGATTAAATCAAAGCTGTTGGGAAGGTGTGTGCAGGTGAAGTGAAGGTTGTTGTTTGTTTGTAGTTATTTTGTATTTTTTAAACAAGGGGCAGATATTATACACTATTTTCGTCTTTCTGCACATTTTCATTCAGTGTTTTTTTTTAAACTTCTGATGAATTTGTTTTATTTTGAAGAAGAAAAAAAAACATGCAGCGCTGCTGGGGCTGTTTGTTTACGTCGTAGTTTCAGGGAAACGTTGGCTCAAACTTTATTGTTCTTCATCTTCTGACTCTCATCATATTATATCAAGTGGAAACTCTTCAGATTAAACAAGTTAGATGTTCCCACCGCTAGTTAGAACGACTCTACGTCACGTTTTGCAAAATAAAGAAACCGAGTAGGAGGACCTCGCTGCAGATGAGACCTGCAGTAAACCGAACCACGTCCACACCGACGAATTAGTCTTTCCTCTCATCAGTGATGTCGTCTCTTTCTCTTCGCTTGTGAAACTTTGTTCAGTCACATTCTGACGGTCATGAGCACTCGTTTGACTCGTTTTGAAGCGAAAACTTAACGCGCTTTGGAGACTAGCTTAGCTTTTAGCCTGCTACCGCTAACGCCTGCTGCTGGACTGAGCGCTGCGTAACAACGACGTCACCACGCACGTTTTGTGTCACAGCTTTTTCTGTCCGGGCGCGTTGTTGAAGCAGCCGCTCCAACCCGAACAGAAACAGAAAAACGTCAATGAAACGTTGTAAAATCCTATCGAAATATCGAAAATATGCTTAAACTTCATATCATCGTTATTGAATAAATGTATATCGCGATATTTATCGTTATTGAATTATCGTCCAGCACTAGTTATTAGTGAAGAAAATCCGTCTGGATAACAGCAGACTGACTGCTCGTAAAATATACGACAGGTCTGGACCACACGTAAATTTTGTTCGTATCTGAAAAAAATCTTAGAATACGAAAACATTGTTGAATGCCACAAATGTTCCTAAATCACTCGTACGCACAATTTAAGAACAAATCTGTGCGTACGAACGGTTCTTGCATGAGGGCCAATAACACATGGCAGGCGGAAGCGGGATTCGAATCTCCAACCTTCCGATTGGGGGTCGGCTGCCACTACCACTGTGCCACGGCCGCTCCACATCTGAACATGAGCCGCCTGTAGACTTTGGGCATCCCCAATCAGGAGGGAGAAGTCTTGCAGACTGAAAGTGTCAAATCAGTTTTTCAGCTGGATGCTATGATGCACTGAATGATGGGGGTGTTTGTCTCTCCAGTTGTGATGTGACCTGTACATTTTTTTTACAGTGCGGTACTGCTGAATGAAGAGATGAGATTCACACAAGAAATATGTTTTTTAGCTTTTGTATTAAACACATGAAACTTAGAACACAAAATTAAACTGTTGAAATAAAAGAATGAATTTAACCCATGCTTTAGTTAGCTAAGTCCATACCTGCAAACTATTCGCTTTTCACTGAATTCACTGATTTCAAACTAAAATATGTCATTTACGTGAGTTGTGTAAATACAAAGCGTTTTTGGTGAGGGGTCAGTGGCATGATGTATGACATCATTTCTCTTTAGTGTTTTGTTAGCCTGGTCAAAACCAGACCCTGTCCTTCACTTCGCTTCAGACAAGGGTCTGGACTTTTTCCATAGAGAAACGATTCTTGCTGGAGGCGTTGGCCTCTGCTGAGGAACAAAACCATTGGATATTTTGAACAGGGAAAGCATTCTGCTCCCTCCCCTCAGAAGCCGTTTTCGCATTGACCAGCCCTCTTTGGCCCGGGCCGCCCCGCCCCGCCTTCTAACCCGGGTTCAGCGTGTTCGCATTTACCTTTTTTTCCCCGGCTCCGCACTCGTCATGGAACCATCTCCGGTGTGGTTCTATCGGGCCTAGCTCCCCGGGCCCAGTTTGACGTCATGTACTGCTCACATTTGATTCATTGTTTGCAGCAGGGGCTGGACTCGTTCTAACAACAACCTTAGTACCGTAGGGCTGTATGACTATAGACCGGTGGCCCTCACCCCGATAGTCGCTAAATGTTTTGAGAAACTGGTCATGTCCCACATCAAGACAGCCGTCAACATCAACGAGGACCCTCATCAATATGCATACCGTGAGAACCGATCAACAGAGGACGCCATCTCCTCCGTGGTCCACACTGCTCTCACCCACCTGGATCAGAAGGACTCATACGTGCGTCTGCTCTTTGTGGACTTCACATCTGCCTTCAACACCATGATCCCCCAAACTCTGATAGACAAACTATCCACACTTGGACTAAGCCCCTCTATTTGTAACTGGGTCTTAGACTTCTTAACAGACAGACCACAGTCCGTGAAGATCCACAACTTCTCCTCCTCCACCATCACCCTCAGCACTGGCTCTCCTCAGGGATGTGTGCTGAGCCCTCTTCTGTTCACTCTGCTCACATATGATTGTACAGCCACACATCCAGGCTGTCATATTGTTAAGTTTGCAGATGATACAGCTGTGGTGGGATGCATCACAGATAATGATGAATCCAGCTACAGACAGGAGGTGGAACATCTGGAGAGCTGGTGCAAAGAGAACAACCTTCACATGAATGTGAAGAAGACGAAGGAGATGATTGTGGACTTCAGAAGGAACAAACACACCCACACCCCACTGTATATAGGTGGATCTGCGGTGGAGGTGGTCTCCAGCTACAAATACCTGGGTGTACACTTGAATGATAACCTCAGCTGGAGCAATAACACCACCAGCCTGATCAAGAAAGGTCATCAGAGACTCTACTTCCTCAGACGGCTGAGACGAGCCGGTCTGAGAAGCCCAGTCCTCACCTCGTTCTACAGGTGTGCAGTGGAGAGCGTCCTGTGCTCCAGCATCAACGTGTGGCATGGAGGCTGCACAGTTGCAGAGAGAAAAGCTCTGCAGAGAGTGGTGAAGGCTGCACAGAAGTCTGTGGGAGTCAGTCTCCCCACCATCACAGACATTTACACCTCCAGATGCAGAAAAAGAGCCACCTGCATCATGAAAGACCTCACTCACCCAGCACACTCACTCTTTGCACCACTCCCCTCGGGACGGAGGTTGAGGAGCATCAAATGTAGAACCACTAGACTGAGGAACAGCTTCTACCCTGAGGCTGTCAGACTCATGAATAAATAAATAATAAGAATAAACACTGCAAAATGTCACATCATGCTGATACTGACCTGTTTCTTGTTGCTGCGTTCATCTGTGACCATCTGCTCATGTTCGTGCTGCTGTTTATAATGATGTTTTTCTACTACATTAGGGCTTAGTGTATTACTAGCTGATGTCTCTCTTAGTTAATCCTAGATGTTATTATTGTATTTCTCTTGCATTTGTTGTTGGATGTAACTGGGACCCTGTGTACATAATCTCGTTTTCAACACATGTACTACATGCGGTGCAAATGACAATAAATTCTCTCTGACTCTGACTCTGACTGACTCTCTGTATTTCATTCAAATTTAACTACATAAACCCCTAAAACAATTGTTAGCTGAATTAGTTTTTCTGAGTTAGATTTTTGTTAATAACTGATCACAAATCAGCTTATGTTACAACGTAAATAACAACGAAGCGCGCACCCATTTCCGCCTTTCAGAGCGACTTGAATGTCATTAAACAATAACTAAAACAATAACTGATATTGTCTAACTCTTGCGCGCAGCCAGGGGTTTAAAATATAACTAATAATCTCTAACTTCTACGTGCAACTAAAATGTTAAGAGGAGTTATTCCTATATGGGTAAGGTAGACACCTGAAAATCCAGTCTGCTGTGTAGCTCAAAGCGTAAGAGCACTGCTGTTTTGTCCCGGAGAAGCGGGTTCGCTTCCCGCCTGGGACAAAGTTATTTTACTTTTTTTTTTATTCACATTTTCTTTTAAATAAAAAGGAGTTTGTTTGGTTAGCAAACTCCTTTTTATTTACTCCAAAAAAACAAAAAAAAAAAAAGTAAAATAACTTTGTCCCAGGCGGGACGCGAACCCACTTCTCCAGATCAAAACAACAGAGCACTTACGCTTTGAGCTACACAGCAGACTGGATTATTAGGTCTCCACCTTACTCATATAGGAATCACTCCTCTTAACATTTTAGCTGCACGTAGAAGTTAGAGATTATTAGTTATATTTTAAAACTCTGGCTGCGCGCAACAGTTAGACAATATTAGTTATTGTTTAATGACATTCAGGTCGCGCTGAAAGGCGGAAATGGGTGCGCGCTTCGTGTTATTTTACGTTGTAACATAAGCTGATTTGTGATCAGTTATTAACAAATATTAAACTCAGAACCACTAATATATATACTCAGCTAACAAATACTTGTTAGCGGCGTGTCCTCTCTTAAAACACTGTAAGCGTGCACACAAGAACACTCCACCCACGTCAAGTGAACACTCCACCCACGTCAAGTGAACACCCCACCCACTTCAAGGCTTGCTCTCCACATAATGCGTAATGAACGAGGGCGGGCCAGGGCCGGCTCTGGGCCAACCAGAGCCGGCCCTGGCCATAGAGGGCTGGTCAATGCGAAAACGGCTAGAGCCACCCCCGTGCTCTGGTGAACTTGACTGACAACTGCTCCGCCTCCTGCAGCTTTTCTCTCGCTGCGCAAATTCTGTGTTTATATGTTAATAAAACATTTTAATAAAATAAAATAAAAACCATGGATCGCTGGTCCAGCGCACCAAAAGACCAGAAAATCTGATGGGACTCGGTCAGCAACGTAAAACCCGAGTTTAATTCTCGTGACAACCTCAGCCATTTCCTCCTTGTTCATTTCACTCAACGGAGGGTGGAGGAGAAGGAGGAGGGAGCGATTACTTGACTTTTGGGAAAAAAAACAAAAGAAAACTCCAGATAAGGGATTAAGAAGGGGAAATTAATAAATTTGTGTCACATATAAAACAGTCCTGCATCGCTTTGAATGAGAACATGCGAATGCTCGCTGGCTGCGCTGGGACAGGTGGGGGCGTGGGTTAGGGGCCAAAAACTCCGCCCTTCTGTTCTCTGATTGGTCCGAACAAAATTCTACCGGAGAAATCGTTGTTAATGGGAGAAGTCCCAGACTGTGCAGTGAAGGGAAATGAGAATTGAGCGGAGCTGTGCAGGAAGGCGAGGGCCAGGCTAGTGTTTTGTACTTTTCCATTAATTTTACTCCCATTGTTGTTACTCCCATTGTTGTTGTTAAGCACTTTGATAACATTCTCTGTTTTAAATGTGCTCTCCAAATAAACTCCTCACTCATTTGAGGACTAGAATGTACAAATTTTGGACCGAGAGCACAGATGGTTTGAGAGAGGTGTGAAGGAAGCTCTTTATGTTAAGAGAGAAAAACCTTCTCTTAACAGAGGAGGAGGTTTGAGATTTCAACTTTCCAAGACTTATAACTCAGGGCCAGTTTACACGGCGCGTATTTTGAGTGTAACCGCTACTTTCTCTTTGCGACTTTGCTTATCGCCTACACGACGCTGCTGGCCCCCCTCGATGACACCGATACTTTTCTGACCCTGCTCTCAAGGTGGAAGTTTTTCGCTGACCCCCCGTTGATAATGTAAACATCTCCCGTGGAGCTTTTGTTTGAACACATGCACGCAGCACGCACGCGCAGACAGCCGGCATTTTAACAATGGCGGTGGACTGGACAGTGGACACACGCACCACTTTCTGAACTATAGCTGATGGAATATATTTTGATTCTCATATTTAATTATTCTACACCTTACCTGCATCTGTGTTGGAAGAGAGCCAGCTGCCTGGATCCAGTTGTCTGTTAACGAGGCAGTCGGACATTTCACGTGTCACGCTGCACTATAACATACTAAATGTGCTATATATTAACAGTTTAACAATAATAAACAGTATTTATGTTAGCGTGGGAGATATTTACATTTATCTGAGCTAAATGAAGCTATCTGGACTCGTTACGTCATGCCTAACATGCTGCTGAAAATGAAGACACCAGGTTGATTTTTAATTTATTTATTTATTCAACACCACAAACTCATGTCACAAACACTGAGAATTAAATTGAACACTTTTAAAAACACGTTAACCGAACTTTAATGAACTGGACTCTGTTGTTTTCATCCTGCTGGACACTGGACCCACATCCGAACCGCCGGTCCGCTTCGTGGAACAGCTTCGACCTCGCAGGAAAAAAATAAAAATAAAACCTCAGTTGGTTGTTCTGTGATCGAACTAAACACAAGGAAACATTATTAAGAACATGGTTTACCTTGTAGCCCTGCTGTAAATCAGCTGATTCTCACGGACTAAAGTCAGACATGTTGACTCGGTTCCGGTCCAGACGTCCAGTCAGCTGGTGTGAAGCGGCCCCACTCGGTGTCAGATCTGTTGACTCTTATCCAAATTCCAGCTTTAACTTGTTGTTAACTTGTTGACAACAACTTGTAGTAGCTGAACTTTTAGCCAGAGAGGAAAACAGGCTGCCTCGTGTGCTCTGTTTGTTTACCTCAGGCAGGCAGCAGTGGCGCATGCGCAGTAGTGAAGGTTCCAAAGATCACAGCGCCATCTACAGGCCCAGCATGGTAACTACAGTAAATTCATGAGTACGGGGGGTGGAGGGGGAGAGAGTCGTATCCACAGAATTCGCCCATGTCAACGCAAAACTTTTCACCTAATTAACATACCCAAAAGTTGCGTTTCCCCCACACAGTGTCCGTGTAAACAGGGCCTCAGTTTTGGAATTGATTCCGAAACGTTTTACACCGAATGGGAGCAGAGGTGTCGTCTCTGTGAATTAGACTAGCAAAGTTTCTTTGTGAAGCCTCTGTTGTTGGTCGAGAGGTGTTTTTTGGTCAATTTACATACAGTGTTGTGTCTTCGGTCAGAGATCTTAAGGGAACTCCCTGCTGTTAAGGTGTGATCTGTCAATTTACATGTATGTGTTACCTCAGCGTGCAATTTACATATGATGGTGTGTGGTTCAGATATAAATCCAAACTCTCACATTTTGTTTCATTGAATTGAAAAAGGCTTCTGGATAGGAGTCGAAACGTTTTCTGCAACAAATAAAGTCCAGTTGATCTTGTATTGAACGCCTTTTTGATTCTCCAAATAAAGTTGACTTGACGTTAAGAAACAATGTTCCTCCTTGCTCACTTGGCTCAGCAGGTGCTCATCTCTTTTGAAGTTTTTGTTGACAGGGCGGAGAGAGGAGGGCAGAGACACCTCTGTGTCATGCGCTAGCTTACAACTATGATAGTGACTTCAGCTGTTGACCAGTGCGGGGGATCGTAGGAGAAACAGCGTGTGTAGCATCTAAGCTAGCATGGCTGCATTGTGCGTGGCAAGATTTTACCCCAAGATCCACTTCATGGAGTTATAGAGAATACCTTGAAGGAGAAATAACCCAGGTAACACAAGTTTTCTGTAAAATAAAATTGTTAAAATCAGTGATGGGGAAGGAACAGTGGAAAGGAAAACAATGGGGGAAGGAGATGGATGTTTTTCCAAGTGGATTGTGAAGGAAAGGTCAAGAAAAATTATGAAGTGTAGAAACTGTGGCACCAATGAAGGAAGGAACCCGTTAATTATTTTGTTTTAATAATTACATGCAGGCTGACAAAACGGACTAAAAATGTTTGTTTTTTGTGTCACTTGCCTGGCACAGTTTAATTTAGTGTTGTGAAGGCTGCATGATGCCAGGTCATTTTCTGTTATGATCAGGTCCGTCGCTAAATCATAGAACAGTAACCACCCCACCACTTCACTGTTGGTGTTTATTAAAATGTCACCTGTTCACTGGGTAAAGTTAATAGTCTTATTTTTAAACTAGCAGTTGAGCATCACTATTGCTTAGCACAATGGCATTATGTAAAAAAAAAAAAAGTTAAAATAAAAGTCAAGTGTACCCTAAAGTCATTGTGATAATTTTTTTTACATGAATTTCATTATCTTAGCAATAGGACTGAGTTTAAAAAAAGGATGATGCCTATAGACCCTTTCCAAAAAATTAGAATATCATGGAAAAGTTTTTTTAACTTCCATAATTCCATTCAAAAAGTTAATCTTTAATAGATGATAGATTCGGGGCCCACTTCAAGTATTTATTTTTACATAATTTGGGCTTCCAGCTCATGAAACCCACAAAATCAGTAATTCAAAAAATTTGAATACCGTACTGTGGAGAAATCAGCTCACACTACTTCTCAGTTTTTATAGAAAAAAAAGAAAGAAATTACGATCACAACAAATCAATCAAAGTATGGTACTTTCAATAATAATAATAATAATAATGAATTCAATTTATAACGCACTTTTCATTAATGAAAATCTCAAAGTGCTACAAGGAGCAACAGAATTAAATGACAATAAAACAAATAATAAAACAATTAAAATCAATAACAATATCAGCTAAGATCAAAAGTAGAATCATGAGGAGGTAGAGTATGCTTGGTCGAAAAGAAAGGTCTTCAAGCCGCTCTTAAAGTCAACCACAGACTGTGGGGCTCTTAGACAGTCAGGAAGAGAGTTCCACAGGCGGGGGGCAGCCACACTGAAAGCCCGGTCTCCCATGGTCCTTAAAGTGCGACTAAACCCAAAATTAACTTTTTTTAGCTGATAAACTCCCTAGAATGTGTTTAAAATGTTATCTAGCACTATGGCTGTGTTTATTCTCACATAATTGTGCATATCTGTGTAAATTGGCAATATTTGGCAATATTTGGTCTAAAAATGTGTTTACGGTAGTTCTATGGGTTGAACTGGTGGATTACACCTTAATTTTCTTATTTGTGCAAACGCTCATGTGTGACATGTCTGCTCATGTGTGATGTCACACAGGTGGTTCAAGCAGAGCCAATCCCCTGCAGAGATGAGAAGTGCATACCTTATATGGAAGTGCTGCATTTCACTCCTGACAAGCGGTTTTATTTTTATTTTCATTTTCATTGTTTTAGGCCTTTGGTTTTGGATGGAATGGGTGGAATAGATAAATACATCTACATGTTTATTCTTTGTTGTTGCTTGGTGTATGTTGTTGGCTAGAGGTTTAATTTGTTTTAGGTTGTTGCAGGTGGAGGCGTGAACAAAAGCACAACTCTACCTCCACCCTTCCTTGTCTCTCGACACGCCCATTTTCAGGGAGATTTTGGAAGGAGGAGTTACCGTCTCAACCTGGGTTTAGTCTCACTTTAATTTGGTTCTCGGAATGTGAAGGAGATTGCTGTTCTGTGACCGCAGCGAACGGGTGGATGAGTATGGAATAAGAATATCCTTCAGATAATCTGGTGAAGTTCCGTGTAAGCATTGATGTGTAATGAGAGCAGTTTTGTACTGAATTCTGTAGGCGACAGGAAGCCAAT
The DNA here is from genome assembly GCA_038048925.1 of Garcialebias charrua. NCBI lineage: Eukaryota > Metazoa > Chordata > Actinopteri > Cyprinodontiformes > Rivulidae > Garcialebias > Garcialebias charrua. The sequence goes on from JBBPBX010030782.1 coordinate 24,764, forward strand.
GAAGGTTATGGAGAATGGGCGTAATATGTTCAAATTTACGAACTCTCAACAAGATCCTTGCTGCACTGTTTTGAATATATTGAAGTTTCTGAAGGTTTTTGCCAGGGATTCCAATAAACAGGGAGTTGCAGTAGTCGAGCCTGGAGGAGACAAAAGCATGGACGAGCTTCTCAGCATCGGAAAAAGTTAGGGATGGGCGAAGTCTGGAGATGTTTCGAAGATGGAAGAAGCAAGTTTTAAACAGATGCTTAATGTGATTTTCAAATGTAAGATTGGAGTCCATTTTTATTCCAAGATTAGTAACAGAGGTGGAGAGGGGGATGTCTTGTCCAGAAAAGGAAAGTCTTGTTATAGGAGATGTTTGTACCTGGTGAGGGGTGCCAATCAGTATGGCCTCAGTCTTGGAGCAGTTTAATTGAAGAAAGTTCTGATTCATCCATGCCCTAATTGCCTCCAGGCAGGCAGAGAGGGCAGTGAGTGAAGATGGAGATGACAAGGTGGAAGATGAGGATGCTCCAGTCCTGATGTAAAGCTGTGTATCGTCGGCATAACAGTGAAAAGAAATGTTGAACTGATTAATAATTTGACCTAAAGGCAGCATGTAAAGGGAAAACAGCAGGGGCCCCAGAACCGACCCCTGAGGGACACCACAGGAGACACAAACTGTCTGGGACGTGGCGTTGCCAAGACTAACACATTCCAGCCTATTGGAGAGGAAAGATTTGAACCAGTCCAGGACTGTGTCGCAGAGACCGACCTCCACATGAAGACGGTGGAGGAGGATACTATGGTCCACAGTGTCGAAGGCTGCAGTGAGGTCAAGGAGGACAAGGATGGAGGGAGAGCCAGTGTCAGCAGCCAAGAGGACATCATTGGTAACCCTCAGCAATGCAGTCTCTGTACTGTGAGCTGCCCTGAATCCAGACTGGAACTTCTCATACAGGGAGTGTTGTTGTAGGTGATCCTGCAGCTGAGCAGCAACAGCTTTTTCCAGCACTTTAGACAGAAAAGGGAGGTGTGAAATTGGGCGGTAATTAGAAAAAATGTCGGGATCCAAATTAGATTTTTTCAGAAGAGGCCTAATGATGGCGGTTTTTAGAGGCAGTGGAACATGACCAGATTGTAGAGACTGATTTATTATTTGAGTGATAAGTGGGCCTATTGCAGAATGATTGGTTTTTATGAGAGACGAGGGGAAAGGATCCAGGGCGCAGGATGAAGGCTTCATTTTCTTGATGATGGCCTCCACCTCACTCTGAACAACTTCGTCAAAGCTGTTTAGGGTCCCAGAATGCAGACGGGTGGGTGGCACACTGAGAACGGGGAGGTTGTGGAGCTGAGATCTGATAGTGTCAACTTTGGTTTTAAAAGATGAAAGAAACAGGTCGCATTTTTGAGCAGAGTCCTCAAGAGTTTGCTTAATGGGATTAAGCAGACGAGTGATTGTGGAGAAGAGCTGTTTAGAGTTTCCAGGGCAGGTGTTGATGATGTTAGAATAATATTTGGAGCGTGCTTCTTTAAGAGAATAGGCGTATGCTTTCTGATGTTCTTTATATGCCTGCTTATGCACAGACAGACCAGATGATTTTACACGTCTCTCAATAGCACGGCCAGTTGCCTTCATCTTGCGCAAAAAAAAAATCTTGCGCAAAAAAAATATTTCAAAACGATATGTCAGTCTTCAATACTTGGTTGGGTATCCCTTTGTCTTAATCACTGCCTCGATGCGACGTGGCATTGAGGCAATCAGCCTGTGGCATTGCCTGGGAGTTATGGAATTAGGGGTGGGCGATATGGTTCAAAAATGATATTGTGATATTTCAGAGCATTATCACAATAACGATACATTTCGTGAGATAACAAAAAAAATCAACGTTTTTAACGTTTTTAAAGTTTTATTCATTTTACATATTTAAGAAAAACAACATAAAAGATAATGGGAAAAAAAAACATTTCATAAATATGTGAAAAAAATCAAAATACATAAAATGTATTCATTTGACAAAATTAACTTAACATGTTGCTTTGCAGTATTATATAAAATTTTAAAAAACAACAAGGGGTAATTTTACTGAAATTTATTTAGTAAAGTATTCAGTCTCCAAGTATAAAAATAAATAAATAAAAATGATCTGTTATTTAGATTGAAATGTCTGCACAAAATATAGATCATCAAATTCCACCACAAAAACTAAAGTGCATGTATAGTTTCCTAAAACAACTAAATACTGTAAAATGAAGCCTAAGATCTGTTGAGCAGACTGTGTGAGACAGCTGAGCCGCGCGTGTGTACACACAGTTTAGAGCGAGGGAGAGACGAGGCCCGCACACGCTGAGCAGCGCGGGGCAGGGGGAAGGGGGACGAGCTCTCTGTACCTGTGCAGTTTAGAGTAGGGGGGGGAGACAGCTGAGACGCGAGTTGTTCGTTTTTAGCATTTTAGCTAGCATTGCAACAGTACCGACAGGTGGAGGGAGGTGCGTAGCTCGGTTTGGTCTTTTGAAGCGCTCGGATGTTAAGGGGGCGGTGCGTCCCGACGTATTACGTCATGAAATTAGCATATCATGATATAACTTTTTTTGCCCGGGCAAGCTATTTTTACCGGTATTATCATGAACGATATGATATGGCCCAGCCCTATATGGAAGCCCAGATTTCCTTGATGCTTGCTGTCAGCTCTTCTTTGTTGTTGGGTCTGGTGCCCCTCATTTTCCTCTTGAGAATACCCCATAGATTCTCGTATTGGTATTACCGTCAATCGATATGGGAATATATATTTTTTTCTTCTTCTTGACTTGATTTTTGATTCTTTCCACTTGCTGGATTACATCAAGATCAGAGACATTTGATGGTATCCTTTTGTGTTGTTACTCATTCCCATGGACAGGCGATGACTTCCAAAAGGGGGGACTGTAGTGGATCAGATCCCTGGTCACTGATACACTTAAACATGTCTCTGAACTATATTTGAAGCACCTCTCACTCATTCCTGCAGACATTTTACCACTGTTTTATTTTAAGTAATATCAATCAAGACTTCAGAAAAGACTCTCTTTATTTTTACTTGTTTGATTCAGATATAATCAAGGCATAACCTTGTGTTATTCATATGAACAAGTGTTATTTTTCAATATATTGAATGATCATCTTCATTCTTTAATAGGCTTATGTATTCTTAATATGTGCACGCATGAATCAGAATGCTGCCTAAAGTTGAAATTTATGTCAAGCTGAGCTTTTCAGAGTTGTTTTAAGAAGGTTGCCATGTGGATCAGAGCCTAATCTAAATAGCTTTAGAATTGGTGACTATGAGTCTGGCTGTTCTGAACACTATCTCTCTCTGCTATCCTGAATAACCTTCAGAATTTCACCTCTCTGACCCGAACAAACTCACTCCCATTTTTCTGACAAACAACCAATAAGCGAGAGGGATTTAACTGGGTCAACCTCCCTTTTTAAGACTCCACTTCCTGTTTGAGCCCTTCAGTCTGCGGATGAGACTAGGATGTGAGTTTTCATCTAAGAACTGTTTGAACGTTGTCTGAGCACCAATGACACGTCATCAGTTGGGACTTCATAGCACCGCTGGCTATGGGTCCGCTTTTTGAGCTGAAAGGCTCCATTTCGAATGAATTTTCCTACAAGTAAAGTTTTATTCTGAAAGATCAAACCAGGAAATGCCGTTGCTTTGTTCGAGTTGAAGCAGACGTCTGGGGACGCTAAAAACGGTAGACAGACTGACCAGTGGAACCAAGGGGGATTAACCATCTTCACGAGGTAACAAAGTCGTCAGATGCTTTGCCAAGTCGTACCGACGTTGTAGCTGAGATCGGCCGGAGAGCTGCCATGCTTCCTGGTTAAACTCACATTCACACTACTCCCTCCATCTTTCACCTTTCCTCCTTCTCATTCTAAACCTCTCCTTAAACTTTAAGCCAGTAACTAAGTTATATGCCTGCAGAAAAAGCAAATATGCCAACTATTGCCTGTTCTGTTGTCCTAAGTTTGAATCTGTCATGAGATCAAAAAAGGCGTTCAATACAGAACAACTGGACTTTATTTGTAACAAACAAGACGTTTCGCTTCTCATCCGAGGAGCTTTATCAATTGATAGCAGACAGTCAGGGGAAGCAGTTATAACAGGACAAGCCATTGACACGCACCAACATATTTAAATTGGAAACTAACACCCCCACATACTTGGGATAACACGTACCTGTGACCCATTCAAAGTTCAGTGTGTGAAAACAGAGCTTACAGAACACACACACACATCCTACTGTATGTGAAATGACAAGTCACACTTCACCCATTGATAGCAGGGACCTGTCAAAGTCTTTGTTGGTCTAATTCACAAACAAAGCTCCTCTGTTCTCATCAGGTGTGAGACGCCTGGGAACCAAACCCAGGGCCGCGCCATAAGTTTTTGAAAGTTGAAATCTTAGACCTCCTCCTCTGTTTAACGATGGTTTCTCTCTTTTTACATAAATCGCCTCCTTCACACCTCTCTCAAATCACAGGTAGTCCTTTGTTCAGAACAGAATAACTTGAATTTTTTTCTGCCTTTAAAATTGGTTTTGTAGTAATATGTTGGTGTTAATGCATATGCAGACAGAAGATGGTAGGGGTGTAACGGTACACATGGGTGTACCGAACCGTTTCATGGAGCTTCCAGATGTTTTGACTCAAAGTATCATGCCAGTTTCTACAGTGAACATTCCCCAACAAAAATACATTGATCAATGGCCTCATCTCAAACCTGTCAAGTTTCACAACATTAATGCCAATCTGGAACTTCTGATAGGAACTGATGCCTCAAATGTTTTAGAACCATATGAGTTGATAAACAGTGTGGATGGTGAACCCTATGCTGTAAAAACCAAAGTTAGCTGGGTCATAAATGGTCCCCTGCGCACTGGAAGTAACAGCAGAAATAGAAATGACTGCACTGTTGTAACAGCCAATAGGATCTCTGTTGAACATCTTACAGAGATGCTGGTCAAACAGTACAATCATGACTTTAATGAAAGATTATCAGAGAAGAAAGCTGAAATGTCTAGAGCGGATCTGCATTTCATGGACATTGTTAGTAGCTCAACAAAACTTGTTAGAAATCATTATCATATTGACTTACCTTTTAAGAGAAAAAGTCCTAGCTTGCCAAATAACCTCCTCCAGAGCCTCAGAAGGAGATTTGAAAAGGATGCTCGCTACAAGGAAACATATTTTGCAAGTGTAAACAACATGCTACAAGGATATGCTGAAACTGTACCTGCAGATGAGTTACAGAAGAGTGATGGAAAAGTGTGGTGTATTCCTCATCATGGAGTGCATCATCACACAAAAGGCAAGTTGAGAGTTGTTTGACTGTGGAACAACTTATAAAGGAGCATCATTGAACATCCAGCTTCTATAGGGACCTGATCTTACAAACTCTCTGGTTGGAGTTCTCATACGATTCAGAAAAGAGCCTGTTGCACTAATGGCTGACATTGATGCCATGTTTCACCAAGTTTATGTCTCAGAAAAACACAAACTTTCTCAGTTTCCTGTGGTGGAATCATGGTGACACTGTAAAGCCTGCACAGGAGTTCAGGATGTTGGTTCATTTGTTTGGAGCAGTGTCTTCTCCTAGCTGTGCAAATTATGCTTGGCAAAGAACTGCTGATGACAATGCACAACAGTTTCCCGCTGAAGTGGTTGATACAATCAAAAATAACTTTTGTGTAGATGATTGTTTAAAATCTGTTCCCACAAAAGAAGATGCAGTGTACATGGTGAACAGGCTGACCGACCTCTGCTCTAAAGGAGGATTCAGGCTTTCAAAATGGGTCAGCAACAGTCGCACAGTGCTCATGTCCATTCCAGAGGAAAGGAGAGCAAAAGAAATCAAGAATCTGAATTTGGACAAAGATCAACTTCCAGTCGACAGAGCATTGGGTTTACAGTGGTGCATCGAAACTTATAAGTTCAAGTTCAGAACCTCCGTACAGGACCGCCCACAGACAAGAAGGGGCATTTTGTCTGTGGTTGGCTCACTGTAGGGCTGGGCCATATCATATCGTTACCGGTAATACTGGTATAAAAAGCTTGCCCAGGCAAAAAAGTTATATCATGATATGCTAATTTCATGACGTAATACGTCAGGGCGCCCCGCCCCTTAACACCCGAGCGCTTTAAACAACTGCGTACCTCCCCTCTAACAGTCTGTACTGATGTAAAACGCTAATTAGTTTCTGCTAAAATGTTAAAAACAACGCGCGTGTCTCAGCTTCTCTCCCCCCTGCTCTGCAGGCACAGACAGCTCAAATGTCCCCCCTCCCCCGCTCCGCTCTGAGCAGCCGCGGTGCTGCATGTCTTTCGTTGCGTGTCCCCACTGTAAACTGTGTTACAAACACGCGCGGCTCCACAGTCACTCCATCAGACACAGATCAGTTAAAAAAATGAATCAGAGGAATGACACGTTCCTGCATGAACAGATGAAGCTGAAGCACGAACAAGTTTCAAGGTCAGCTGCAAAGGTGGGCAAATGAACGCTAGGGAGCGCTAAAGCGCTATTCCGCTTACAGTGGACCTAAACTTTTTGTCAGCGTTTTTTTGAATTGACTAACTTTTATAATTCATAAGCGGATTTCTGCTATTTTTATTTAAAATGCAGTACCGCTAATAACTAATTATCTATCAGTAAAAAAGAAAAAACCTATTTTACAGGCTTTTAAACTGCTAACAGACAGACGGAGCAATGCATATTCTGGTGATGTGGTCCGTGAGCAGTCGTCCGGAGCAGTCGTCCGGTTGGTTGATTTATGAGCGGGGCCCGCCCCAACGGGCCCTGGCTATTGGCTACTCTACTACTGTCATGTGACAAGAAAGACATGATTGGTCAAGTTAGCAGCCGCCAGTGTTTTCTCTGCAGCCTTATTGCTCGAACAGTGAGTAGACGTTAACAACATGGAGGGTGAACAACAACAACAAGTTATGGATGTTCCTCAGCGGCCTGTGGATGAACCACGTGTGGAAGAAGGATCTTCATCCGCTGTGGCTGAGGAAGTCACCGAAGAGAGTCCAGAGTGTCACCCGTGGCCACACCTGAAGGACTATTTCATTTTTGACTCGAAAGATAAGTTGAATGAAAAGTCTATGTACTTTCAGTGTGTCTTGTGCCAACCAAAACAAACGTTAATCAAAGGACAGTTGAGGAGTCTTTTCAATCTGAAGTCGCATGTCAGCCGAAAACATCCAACACACGCTGCGCAGTTCGAGTTGGCAGTGAAGTCCGGGTCCTTACGTGGAAAACACAGACTTTCTGTGGAGAGCAGTGTCAGCAGCAGCCACTCACAACCAAAGAAAGCACGGCAGGCCAGCCTCACTGAAACTTTCTTTAAATCATCCTCCACTGCCGTAAAGCAGTCTATGGTGGACACACACATAGATATAATAAACACTAGATAAGCTGAGGCGGAGTCTCCGGCGTCGTCACGTGGCAGCCATCTTGCGACAGACAGCAACATTAGCTGCAGCTGTTGAAACTGAATGGAGGTGAGGGGTTTACACAAACAAAAATACTCTTAACTCGCTGTAATCTTGACGGATTTACAAACGGTTTATCTTTTTAAAAACGTTATTAACGTGGCTATGATTTCTTTGGTAGTCAGACAGCACTTTTGTCTTTTTTAAAACGTTTTATTCATGTTTTGGGTGTCACACTCATCGAGAATCTAGAATCTGTTTTTATTACACCAATAACTATTTTATTACAAACTACTGTAAATGACTATCTTGATCATGATTGTATTTATTAGCATACTATTAACAAGAGCCTTTGATTAAGGGCTAGCTAGTACAGTATTCCAAATATTTCCCCAGCATTCTTAGATCACTAGGAGCTCTTTGTTTTTAACTGAACTAAAGCTGCACATGATTTCCAAGCGGTTTGGTATGTTCAACACTAATTACTGCTTTGTGTTTTACAGAAATACTCTTTGACAAGATGCCTGACTTTTGTGCAGCCTATGGATGCTCCAATAGGCGTAACATCAAAACAAGAAACCTTGGGATCACATTTCACAAGTAAGACTCTGTGACAGTATTATTACTTTAATTAGAATAATCATAGTTATATTTTGGATCAGTGCACATTATTGGTCATGCTACACACCAAAATGTGAGATAATATTATTGACATAATATTATACATAATATATATTTACATAATAATGACATAATATATATTTACAGCACTTTGGTTGACCTTGTTGTTGTTTTAAGTGCTCTATAAATAAAATGGTATGGTATGGTATACGGCTTGTAAAAGTATCTTTATATAAATTATGATGTATGATTTAGTGTTTCTTTTGGACACAATTTTTAATAGCTGTTTTATTGTACCAAAAGTAAATGCAAGCACACCAAAAGTATGATATATGTGTATAATTGTCATTACTATAATTCAAAGGTAAAGAAAGGAAGTGTGGAAAATAATGACCATCTTCTTCATGTTTTTAAGGTTTCCCAAAACCAGAGAGAGGAGGCGGCAGTGGGAAGTTGCCCTGAGAAGAGAGGGTTTTGTTGCCCTGGACAGGACACTGCTCTGCAGTGATCACTTCAGTTCTGAGGACTTCGATCGGACAGGGCAGACTGTTAGATTAAAAGATAGTGTTGTTCCAACACTTTTCAATTTTCCATCGCATCTTCAAAAGGTATGTATCATCGACCTACAAGATTTCAAGATGTATAAGATTGATATGTCTATAAACTACTGTATATATAAATATGTGGTTAAATGTCACAGTTTAGTATTTCTTTCTGCAAATTTAGCAATAAACAATGTGTTGTTCTTTACATAGCACATTTTAGACACTCTACTTTTGTTTATTTTAGCTTGTAAAAACAAGAGGCTCAAACACCTCTAGAAGAATAGAAGACAACCTGGCAATGGACCTGTCTCAGGATAAAGCTCAGTCTGATGTTGTGAGTATTAATTGATTCACACAATTGATAAGTGAATAATTATTTTTTTTTAAACTGTTAAATTCCACATTAATATTATTTATATATTTGTATATTTTTGCAAAGCAACTGGAAGCCACTGCAAAGAGGCGAAAGTGCTGCAAGCGGCAGGCCACTGACCACCCGTATTCACTGCCTCCTTGCCCCAAGGCTATATATGCCAAACTTAATGAAGCCTCAGCTAGAGTGAGGAAATTGCAGAGGGAGAAATCGAATGCCTTGGCAAGAGAAAGGAGGGCCAAGAAAAGCATGCTGTCTCTTCTAGAGGAACTGAAGGAGAAAAATCTCATCAATGAAGAGCTAAAAGACAAGCTTGAATGCTACTCGGGTAAATTAAAAATATTACATTGAATACATAGTATATAGGGTATTTTATGTTCTTTGGTGAAATGACACCCACTAAATCACTCTTAACTGTTTTTCAGATCTTCCAGTTCAACTGTTGTCGAGGCAGGGCAGCAAGTACACCAAGGCCCAGAGAGAGTTTGCCCTTACGCTCCATTTGCATGGGCCAAAGGCATATCACTATCTGAGAGACACTCTGCATATTTGCCTCCCACATCCGAGATCATTGCAAAGGTATTCTTCATTATGTTTGACTGTAAACTAAATCACTTGGAGAAACTTAAGCGCTACATATTGTGTTACCATGAATTGTAGAACTTGCTGAAAAAGGCTTACATTTTTAACTTTTTAGTGCAATGGCATCTATTTTTGGGATGCCAAGTGTTTTCAGTAGGGATGCTTAGTGTTTAAATGATTGTATGGTTAAATTTTTACTTTTTTATTTTACTAAGGTGGCTGAGCTCTGTTGATGCCAAACCTGGTCTAAATAAAATGATGTTGGACATGCTGGAGCAACGTCGCAAAGCAGATGAGGCCAAATACGGATGTGTCTCTTTGATGCTGGATGCCATGGCCATCAAAAAGCATGTTCAATATGATCCTCAGACACAAACAATGTCTGGATTTGTGGACATGGGAGATCGGATAAATGAAGCTGACATTGCCTCTGAGGCTCTGGTGTTCATGGTGGTTGGGCTTCAAGGTTATTGGAAAGCTCCGATTGCATATTATCTGACCAAGTCCCTAACACCAGAGACACAGAAAGTGTTGGTAGAGCATGCATTAGAAGAGCTTCATCATCGCCAGATATTTAAGGATGCCCAATGTGCCTTACTGCAT